>VUQS01002989.1:13916-32383 GCA_015108495.1 Heterochromis multidens
CACACACACACACACACACACACACACACACACACACACACACACACATAAAACACACTTATCTGTAGAAATGGACACTGACATAATCTCACTGTCAGCTCCCCTGCACTTTGATGCTCACCTCTCCATCAACATGAGAGTACCAGGCGTTAATTTAAACAAATGTTAATCTTTGAAACTCAATGCCACCCCACCAACACCACCACCATCTCCAAAATAAGATTAGCAATTCAAGAAAGGACAAAGCTGCAGGATATTTTGACAGTTCCAAGCTCTGAGAGCCTTCTGCTGTGTGTCACTGTGTACAATGGTCTTTATATATGAGAAAGACTTGATGAATGAAGGAGAGACACAATCTAATTTAGGACAAACGCATCACATCTTTTGTGTGTGTGTGTGTATGAACACAGAATGTTTATGAGGCGATGTGATTGATGAGTAAATCCAAGCAGAAGTGACAGTGGAATAACATTATTCACCTTAGCGTTGCCCTCCGCTGGCACTGCGGCTGGTGGAGTTATCGCTGCTATCATTAGTCAAGTATGAAATTGTGGTGATTCTTTACATGAAAACAATCTCTACTTAGAGAATGGAGATGAGTAATAGCAGACTGGGAAAAGGTTGTCTGAGAAGAATGTTCTCTGGCCTAGTTAAGGTGTGATTTTCTTCCTTCCAACTAGCATTGAGGATTTCTGCAAATAGGAAAAGCCCATGACTGTGAAAGTACAGCGGGCAGATACGGATGAGCACAAATTCACCCAAAGTAGATGTGGGAGACGGAGGGGTGGAGGAAGAAGGTGGGGGAGGGGAGTCTTTTTCTGTGTGTCAGGCCTAACTCTAATTATGGCTTCGTTAATTAGTGTATCTCAACGCCGACTCACTTGGAAGGATGTCACTTAGCTCAGCTTTTTTGCTCTCCCCCATATCCCTTTCCTAAATCATGGTTGAGCTCATTCCCTCTCTGCTTTTCCTTCCCCCTCCTTCACTCCTCCTTCCGTCCCATCCCATTCCTGTCCGCATGTCTTGACAGCTCATAAGGCAAAGCAGCATATCAAAGCAGACTGTGCCATCGTAGCCCTTAACCAAGCATCTTTTGCTTCAAATTGCTTCCTGAGGAGAGAAAGGAATGAGATAAGAAAGCAAAAAAGAGAGGAGGAGGATGAAACGGGCCCACACTGAACAGTTCCCTCCACAAGATGGAGAGGACTGAAGAGAGTAAAAAGTTGAAATGTATAATGCTGGCAGTTGCCCTTATTACTCTAAGGTGTTGGTCTCTGAGAGCTGAGGTAAGAGATGTCAGTACTGCACACCCTGCCAACCACGTGGAGAAATTAAGCCCCATCTCAGTGACGAGATCAGGGAATAAACACGTGACAGTGCCGCAAATTGAAGTCCTCCGTCTGTATTTACTGGAGCAGAGCCTTTGGCACATGCAGAGCCCTGTGCATGCACAACCAAGAACACCACAATTTTCAACTCTGAAAACTACCCCCCAACTCCCAAATTCAAATTCTTGTCGTGGCTGTTATTCAAGCTCAGCAGCACTGCAAGATGCTGCATAAATTAAGTCGCTGGAGGGAGTGAATATGAGGAACAAGCACCGTCTGCCTCTGCTGGATCATAATAACTCTTGGAGCCTTGTTGGCGGAGAAGAATCCCCCATTGAGACCAGGGCCACACCTTCCACTCTGTGGATCTTCATTAAGGTCCACTAACTGTCTCCACTCCCCATGTTTGCATACTAACGCATAACTAAGCAGAGCCTGCTCAAAAGAGACAAAGTAGAAATGCAGGTGTGTTCATTTTTTGTGTGTGCATTACATTTGTTTTACATGTGATTTTTTTTTAGTTTATACCAGTCTGAGGGAAGGCAGCAAAGGTTGGGTAAGGGGAGGGAGAGAAGGGTGCTGTTTGGCTGCACCCCTGTTGTCCAAGCCAGCCTTATTGCATTGCTGACCCCTCTCTTTCACCTTTCGACTTGTCCTGCTGCTTTGCAGAGACAAACACTCTGAGCTTGAGATTGTCTCTATTTGCTAGCTGCCTTGCGACCTGTTATTTTCTACAACCCCTTGTTCAGATACTCTAGAGAAGAAAAAGGAAAAAAAAACGTGTGGGTGTGGTCCTGAGCATGGTGCAAAATAAGGAGTCAGGCAATCAAAGGGGTGGAAAGTGGAGGGAGACATGAAGAGGGGCTGGGGGGGTGGGGTAACAGGATGTGTGTTATTTCAGACACGGTGCTTTCAGGCTAACTGTACCCTCATTGTTCTAATACTGCCGGTAATGACTTCACCGGCTTCCTGTCACGTGATAAAGGCTCTACCAAGTGATGCAAAAAGTCACCCTGGTTTGGATTGGATGAATGACATCACTAAGATGTTTGGCTTCTTTTCTTTCCTTTCACTATCAAAGTGCCTCTATTCCATAGTTTTAGATAGGGTTAAATTGATTAAATATAAAAATAAAACTGAAAAATCAGATAAAACATGTGCCTTTACTGATCCATTACTAAAGGTCAATATCAATCTCAAACTGAATGGCAACACTCCACAAATGCCCTGTAATAGACTGGCACACTGACTGTCCACTCAGTCCGTGTTCTCCTTTTACCTTCACTATACAGTCAAATCCCGATAGAAGCCCCTTTATGGTGTCAAAATTTAACAGGTTCCTTATTCTATCAACACTTCCTGAACTTACCCTCTAATCTGTAAATACTGGACAGACGTGTTAAACTCTCTCACCTGTCAAGAGAAAAATTCCAGCAAAAGCTGAAATGTTCATATCTTCCTAGTTTAAGTCTCTATAATGTCCTTACAATAATGAATCAGTAAACACTGATGTTATTAAAATGGTTCTAAAACATCTCATCTGCAAACCAAAACCTATGCAACAACAATGGACCCTACATCCATTTTAGCAACAGTAGTAACCTGGCATCTTTAATGAATGTGCCACTCTTGACAAGGTAGCATAGTCCTGGAAAAGGGGCCTTCAGAATGTGAATGGGTTAAGACAGTAATCTTTGAGAATGTACAGTGCTTAACAAATTTATTAGACCACCACTCAATCTGAGGTTTATGCTACAGCTGCACTAAAATTAACAGTATTGGTAATTACCAAAATCCTTTTCCTATGTTACTGTAATGATTAATCCACCACTATGCACAAGCTCTTTAATCAAAATGACATTTTTAATGCTAAAATATAATTATTGTTCTTATTTGGAAATTTTCAAATTTATTTTTTTTAAACCAAAAAGCAGAAAGAATAGCAAATTATTATTTTTTGATTAAGATGCCAAATTACAGTTATTTACTTGCATTCCTGAACAGAAAATTAGTTTTCGTGGTTGAATGTTATGCTTGATTCATTTCTGACTTTTCAGTGAAGTCCAGTGTGCCGGCTCAAATCTGAGTATAAAAACATGAATTCAGCTTGTTATTTGCCTGGTAAATAACAATATCATTTTTAGTTTTTGAAAAGTTTTTGACAGATTTCTAAAATATTTGTGTTTTCTTGTTTTTATGACAGGTGGTCTAATAAATTTGTTAGGCACTGTAAATTATAGTCAGGACTCATTAATGAATAGTTCTTAAATAACTTCATGGACTATTTAGTAAATACTGATGACAGAAAGAGAGAGATACTGTAGGGAGGACACAAGTTCAATTGCAGCTGTAATAGAACGGTTTCAAAACAAGGCAAACCAAATTAAAACAGTGGAAATACAGTACAGTAACTGTAACTGTTATATTTAAATTGATTAAAAATTTAAAGAAGAAACCTGATAAGGATAACAGCATCCTGCTCAAATAACCTGGGGTAAATAACAAGGTATGAACTATAAATAAAACAGCTGCAGAACTTTTCAAATAATTAAGTTTAGCTTCTCCACTAAGATTCAGTAGCTAGCAATAAAACGTGGGCCACTGCTTAAAAAAAAAACAAAACTCTGCCTGCTTGCTATATCCTGCCCAGAACTGGAGAATGCTCAGACTAAAAAGCCCACAAATACAACTTACTGAGAGAAAACTCAGTAAGACCAGACTTCATTCTAACAGGAGCAAAAATCACTATCACAAATTTCCTGTTATATACAGACCACACTGAGGCTCTCTGTACTAACGACACACACCATAAAAAGAGTGGGATATGCAGTGGCAGGCAGATAGTAATAGAGGGAAAGGACAATGACAGCACTTTTCTCACTGTGAATATCTACAACAATGGGACAGTCATGTTTCAGCACAGTGAACCAAACCTCAGCCATGTACCAGATGACTTTAACGCTATAAAACCCAGAGGGATGGATGTAAGGAGAGCAAGGAAGAGCAGAAGGTGAGTTAGAGTAGACCTGAGCCTGACAGAAGAGCAGTTGGAAGTGCAGGTGGAGGACCAAGGAAATTATTTAGTACAACACAGGACAAGCAGCAGGAGAGAAAGGCGTCTTACATCATAGAGAGTCTTTCTCTGCAAGTGGTGAAGCTGATAGAACTCAAAGAGATGATACTCTCCAATCTTCCCCCCACAGAAACTTACCAGCATCTAAAAGATCAACTGAAAAATGAGTTCAACACCTCACTGCTGGAGCTGAGGGTGGAATTTCAAAACCTCCAACAAGATAGAGACACTGTGAATATTGAGCTTAATGCAGTATGAGTAGAGCCCTACCTCAGATACTAGACAATAAACAGCCTGAGAGAGAGCGAGCAGCTCAAGAGAATCAAAGCCAACCAGCAGTCACTGAAATCAGTATAGAGTAGACCACCTCACACTCAGCTACCAAGCATCCACCCGGGACCATCAAAACCCCAACCACAACTAACGAATCCTCACCCACAACCACTAACAACTAGAAAAATCCACATCCTCTTTCATATAGAGCCCCAAGGAAACATCGCCAGCACACATACACTGATTCAGACTTTGTCATTCCTCTGAACTCATATGGAAAATTCTTACCATTTTCAAGGTCCACTGAGTCACTACACAACTTCCTCGCCTCCAATATGATAATCTTCACAATTCTACAAAAAGAGTCTGAATCTGCCATCATCCATCAAACATCAAACGTCCATCAGCTGCAGCTGTGCATTAATAACAAATGATCAACTGGTACACTGCACAGCCTCAGCATCTGCAGCCTGGGGGACTATGTCAACCTACACAAAGACACAGTGGACCTGTGAGTTCCAAGGATGCTGCCCTTGGATGCAACTGAGGCAGTCCTCAACAACAGACAACAAACCACAGACTACTCCACTCACCACTGATCCACTACCTCAGCCAGACATTCCACAGCCAGACCAGTGCTCCCTATACACTCACCCAAGAGCCACAGCAAAAGAGTTATGCTGCTTCAGTCCCAGTTTGCAGTTCTTGGGAAAATCAACCATCTGATCAACCTCACACACACCAATCATACACACTAATGAGCTAAGTGCACAGTAGGAACAGTATGTGAATGTGTGAACATAACATGAAAAAAAACCACAGATGTCCAATAGTACATTAATATATTTATGCAGTTTCTTTTTTATGTACTGTATCAAAACATACATAAATAATACTATTGTTCCATTGACTTCTAGTTCTGCCCTCAAACTATCTGTGTTTGTAATCTGACTTGAATCTAGTTTCCTCAAATGAAACTATTTCAAATCTGACCTAAAATTTCCTGTGTATGTTAAACATTCCTCCCTGGACAGGTTGCCGGTCTCTCTGGACAGGTTGCCAATATATTCAATATTTAATATAAAATAATGTCAAAATGCAACAAAACACAAAGGACAGCCAAGAAACCTAAAGGATTTCGAGAGTTTCTGTAAAGAGGAGTGGGCCAAAATGCCTCCTGAGATGTGTGCAAACCTGGTGACCAACTACAACAACAAGGGTTTCTCCACCATGTACTAAGTCATGTTTTGTTTGGGGAACAAATACTTATTTCACTCAATGACATGCAAAACAATTTATAACTTTTATGTAATGTGTTTTTTCTGGATTTTTGATATTCTGTCTCTCTCCATTAAAATGAAACTACCATAAAAATTAGAGACTGTTTATCTCTGCTGAATTTGTAAGTGAGCAAACTTACAAATTCAGCAGGGGATCAAATAATTATCATAAACTTATTGATTCTTCTTCAGCTTCCTCTCAGTTATCTGAACTGCTTCACTGTTTTCAGAGAGAGAAACACGAAAATCTGATTACACTGTATTATTTTTTATTTTTATTTTTTTCAGATTTACTTTGCTCTTAGTAGAATGTTTGTTATTAATGAAATTAACTAGCTGCATCTATTTGTTTATAAATGTACAAATCACAAATTTTCCCCATTTTAGATCTGGCCCTGTCTGTGGCTGAGAGAGTCGCCCCTGATGTATGGATACGGCCACCAGAGGCGAGTCCACCCATGGCTCCAGTACAGCACTACACTTCTGATGTAGACAGTAATAGATTTGCAACAGACCAACAGATTTGAGAGTTATCATGGTTAATTGCAGAATTATGCAAACGGATTGTATGTACGTGTCAACTTACATACAAGTTCAATCAAAAACTGATAGCAGACTGACTCTGTCTTATGTTTTATATGTTTTATGCCTGTTTTATCAGCATCTTGACACACCAAAGTCATGTTGAAGATGCCAGCTGACTGCAAGTGGTCTCAGACCTGGTCCCCATATTTGAATCTTTGAGTCATTTTAAAGGCATGGAGATTGTAAGTTCATTGCACATGGCTGCAATAATTTTGGCCATGCAGCCATCTCCAACCACTGTTTTTCCTAGTGTGACTGTAGCCTTAAGCAGCTTGGCTGAGGGACACTATCAGCTTTGCCAAGTGCTATGCCATTTATGTACCTTGGTTGGGTGGTTGGGCAGGGTTCATCCATTGCAAGAAAAAATCCTAGCAGTACACCTATCCTGCCCTTGTGACAATAAAGGAGCTCATGTACTTTCTGGGTTTAGTGGGTAGTTTACAGTAGTTTTTGCAGGATCTTTTCTGAAGGGGTACCACTTACTGAATCTGTTGAAAAGAAAGGCAACTTTTGTTTGGGTCCCTGTATGTCAGCAGGTTTTTGTAAATGCAAAGACATTGTTGTTCAGCGCTCCAGTAGTGGCAACCCCACAATTTGATCATCCCTTTCCATTTCAGGTAGATGCTAACCACATGGGGGCAGGTGCTGTCCTTCAGCAATCTGATGGCATATTCTGATAAACCAATAAGCTTCTTTTCCCCCCAAAAAAATTACAGTTAAATTATTGAATAACAGAAAAAGAAACACTGCTGCTCTACACCCTTTGACTTTTCTCACCTCACTGCAGTCTCCAAACCAGAGATTGGCACCTAATATCCAAACACTCATCCAACTGCTGACACACTGATAACACTGACTAACACACCTTGTAGCGTGTAATTATGGTTTTTGCTTCTTTTGGTTAATAAATTTTTAAATTTTGGTTAAAGCTGTGTCTCTCCCATTATGTGTCATGACTCATGAGCCAGACCATGACAGTGAGCACTCGCAAATCCTTAAAAATCTTAAATGATACAATTAAGTAAAGAAGTTAAAAGAAAATGCAATTAGAGATTTATAAATTATTCGACTTGTTTTGGAGTGTAGGTTATTTCCCCAAAATTTGAACTCAAGGTCTTATAACACCCATTTTCCACAGTGGAGATAAATTAGTTCCAAATAATTACAGAAGCATATGTGTGAACACTGGGGTATCATGGAAGGTATTATTCAGGATTATTAATCGAGGGTTACAGAGTTCCTTTTGAAATACAGTGTCTTGAGTAAAAGTCACATTGGAATGATTATGTTTATACCTTACACACTTTAATCGATCTACATGTTTCAGTACAAAATGTTTGGATGTTGGATGGTTTTATACAAAACACTGACTGTATTTGGCACAACAGTCAAGTTCTTCAAGGTTGTGCAGGAGGTTAAACACGATATAACCTCTGCGTGAACAACATGTAGAATCAAAGTTGACAACAAAAGAATAAAAATCTTCTTTCAGAAGTGTGGAGTGAGGCAGGATTGCAATTTAATACTACCACTATTTAACTTATGTGAACTGGCCTGCAGTGCAATGTCTCACTCTGTTATATGTCCCTGTTCATGTTCAACAGTTAAACATAAATAAGGTCAAAACTAGACAAAACCAGACCAAAGGAGATCAAGATATTAAGGAAACACTTCACACTTTATTTTCACAACACACAAAGCAAAAAAACAGATAAAAGTCTACAAGAACTGAAATTTTGTGAACTAGAAATTTAGGTTCAGCAATGAATAAGCTGACAGAGAAAGTATGAAGAGAATGCAAATAAATCAAATAATTCATTTCCAATTTAAATCTGGCTCAAATTATATTATACTCCACTTAAAATACCAAACTGTATTTAATAGTAATCAATACTACTACTATGAAGCAAGATTAATGGGTTAGTGTGCTCTGTCAAGCTTAAAGTCAGAGTTTTCTGTGTCTCGAAAGTGGTTCTCTTTTTACCACCATGGTAACTTAAGATGGACACATAACCTGGTTGGGAGAGTATTCAGAGTTTTGGTTTCAAATTGGCTGATAGTGCCACATTTTCACTATTTTTTTTTTTTATTTACAGCATGTTTTAAGTGCAATCAAATAATTAACTTGAATTAAAATGTTTGTTTTACTGCTCTAAATAACTTAAATAACCAGATTAATGATTTTCCACAGCATTAATCTCTTGTCTTATTTGCAACACTGTTGTATTTTTACTGTCACATTTTTTATGTTCTTTATAGAGTTTGAATCACTATTTTAATATCATCATCTGACAATGTCTCTGACTGGAGTAGGTGGTGCATATAGAAATCATTTTGTATGGAAGAAGAGTTATATGATTCATGAAACACCCCTTATGTGAGGGTGCACAAAACTATAAGCAGAAAGCCCAGCTTAACAGAGAAAGTTGATAACCAATGTCATGATACCCCTTTTCTCCGACTGGGGTTTTAGGTTTTGTCAAGCCAGCTAATGCAAAGAAATCCTGGCTTTGTTAAACTTCTTTTGTTGTTTACCCCTCTGGTCTTGAGCCTCAGTTTGAACACACATTAGCAGCATGGTTATGGATCAGTAGCAACCAAATAAAAGAAAACTCACAACTCACCAAACTATAACTATTTAAAATAAAACTACATTAGCCAGTGGAACAAAAACACATAGGTACAAATGTAGTGCAATCTGGTCCTGAATGGACAGAGCACTGTAATTCTTATTTTATGCCTGAGTGGAGGTGGCGCAAAGGCAATCTGTGGGCAGTCACGGACTGCCTGTCTACCTAAGAGAGTGTTTGTCATTAGATGGAGGGAGTGTACAAAATATGGGATACAACACATGTTGGCTACTCTTGATTGTGCTGTTGTTGGTCCATCAGCCAGCGGTGGAGAACAGTGAAATTACAACATAAACATGAAGCAAAACTTTTGATTAAAATGCAGCGGAAATATATAAAACCCGAGGTTTATTTATTCAAATTATTAGGGAAGGATAAATTAAGGAAAATATGCTTGGTGTAAACTAAATGTATACCAATCAAGTCAATTCCATTTGACTATATTCCATTAAATTCAATGTTTTACACTTTACTTGTGTAACAAAATTACATGGAAAATTTACATGCAATCCAGTTACTTAAAATCAGCATTTTGGGTGCAAATATTTTTTTGAGTGTACAAAGAGCTGAAGTGAAACCGAGTGTTAAAAACAATGAAAACTGTCCACTGTATGGTGTATTTTTGATCTGTGATTATTTTTCTGCACTTCTCCTGTTACTGGTGAACTCTGCTGTTGCTCCCTTCCCTATTCCGGCCTACTTTTTAACTAATTGACATTGACCGATGCATGATCCACGTCCAGCAAAGTGCAGTTGGGATTTTGGATGACTGCACAGGGGCTCGTTTGCAGTGGGTGAAAGCCCCTCTCTGTACACTGTCCGAACGGAAACCCATGCACAGACAGACACATTTGCGCGACCATAAATTACGCTTCAGTGTATACCTGAGCATGGTGTCTGAGCATCAACAGACAATACAGACAGAGCACAGACTTATAGAGGGGCTAGTGAGTCAGTGAGGCCCATTCTGTTGTGATAAATTAAGGATATCTATGTTTTAGAATCTGCCTGCAACAATATGAAGGAAAATCATAATCCTGCACACACACACACATACACAGTCTCGTTTTTCTTTTTAATTTCAAGTATTATAAGTAATATGTTTCCATGATTGTTTTTATGCAGACATTCAGTTTCGTAATGTTCTTTAATTACAATTATTTTGTTTTCTATTTTACTGGGAGATATTGCATTGAGTCATTATTGATTACTTCATAAATATAATATGAAACCAAATAATAACCACTTTCTTCACATGTCATTCCTGATTAATCCATTATTAATCACTTAATAATTAGTTTGTTTTGTACTGCCTTGTTTGTCATTGAGGATCTAACAGGAAATTCTTCTGCAAAAATTCTACTGTAAAAGTATCTGCTGTACTACATTGTGTGTCAAGCGCACAAAAAGAGTGAGTCATGGTAGATAATCAGATGTAGAATCATTATGTTTCAAAGATTATTGGCTGTTTGACTATGAGGGACACTAAGCATTCATCTAAAGTTGTGATACCCATGAATAAGAGATCCAGCCCATTTTGCACAGTTACGCTGAGGTTGTAAATTGATGAATCATTTGAGAGTTATATGTGGTGACCCTGTGGCTTAAGGGGTAACATGTAAACTATAAATCGCACCATTCCTGGTTCCAGCCTGACAGCAGATCGGTGTTACATTTTTCTCTCTTGTTTCCAGTAATCTCACAGATGACATTGTCAAATAAAGACTTAAATTTTCCTAAAACTGATTTTATCTGTGGCTGTTTGGTTATTCTTGTTAATCAGACAGTAGCTGCTGAATTTGCAATTTCTTTCTTTGGGCTGAGAGAATATATATTGTGTAAGTGATGGTCTTGTTCTGGGATATATGGAGGTTTTGAGGATTCTGGTATCTTAGCTGTGTCCTAGTGCTGAGTTCTTCAGAAACCTCAGATGATGCCTGGAATCTGGCCTGGAACCACCATCCCAATTTGGGGGGTTACAGCCCCCCATGCTCTGATTACCACTGGGACCAATTTGGACTTCACCTTACACATCTGTTTGTGTTGTTCCTTCAGTCCCTTGTACTTCTAAATACTGTCATGCTCATTCTTTGTGAAGTTAATGTCAGATGGGATTGACACAACTATCACAACTGCCATCTTCTACTCCTTGTCAGCCACAACTATCTGGTTTGTTAGCCAGCAGCTGCTTGTCCAACTGGAACTTTAAATCCCACAGGATCTTTGCTATGTTGTTCTCGATCACATTCAGAGGTGTGTTCCATTGGGACTTTTAATCCATAATCAGCAAAGATGTTCCTGTACACTATCCTGTGCAATTTCTCATTTTCGTCAGTGTATGCAGTCCCTGGTTGCATCTTAAATCCTGCTACTATGTGCTAGAATGTCTTAGGAGCCTCTTTGCCTATACCCTGTCTGCAGTGGTACACTACTGCCGCTGTGGAGCTGTTTTTAGGGCTTCTGTGCTGTCCTTCAGACTGTCCTTTTTAAGACACTGCTAGGATTTCTTAATGTCAGCAACTTCCTCTATCTGTCCATGATAAACCCCATGGAGGGGCTTGGTCTTCTTATTCCTCCTCCTCATCACTATCTTTCATCATCTGCCTAAGGGACTATGATAGCAGTTCATCCCAGGGGTCCATCTTCCTTATGTATTCATGGATGCTCTTTGTTTCATCCTGGATTGTAGCTCTGGCAATCAATAATCCTCGCCCTCACTCTTTTCTTTGCTCATAGTCTCAGGGTGCTTGCTCTTGCTTGCTCCATTGGGAGGAGATTTCATATCTTGACATCAGTGGCATCTATCTCTTCCTGTGGCCATCTTATTATTCCAGCTGAGCATCTGATGACTGTTAGGGCATACATGTTGATGGCTCAGATCTTATTTCTACCATTGAGCTGTCTCCTCACCACTTGTCTTACCTTCTGGAAGTATTGTATTTGGCTGTGGCTGACCTTCTTACATCTTCATCGTGATTCCCATTGGCCTGCGTGATACCCAGGTATCTGTAGCTGTCCTGTGTGTTTGCTTCTATCATTTGTGTCATTTCTTTGCTTTGAGAAACTCTTGAGTTGCTTTTGCAGAATGGTTTGGGTCATGATCCATTTGCACTGTGAAGTGCCGTCTGATCAGTTTTGCAGCATTTAGCTGAATCTGAGCGGAGAGTATAGCCCTGTACACTTCAGAATTCACCCTGCTACTTTTATCAGCAATCACATCAGCAATAAACCCAGTTCTACTGGCAGCCATACATGTGGTATGCTTTGGATCATGAGCTGTCCCTTTTCTTCTCCATACTTTTCCCATCATTCTGGTACAAGTTCATCTTAATTTCATCTGTACAAAGAATGATTTTTTTCACAACTAAGAAGGCGCTTTTAGAGCAAAGTCTAATCTGGCCTTACCAGTGTGACGGCCAACTCAACCCTTACAGTTCTTTTCTGCAGGTACTGGAGAGGAGGTATGGTTTGTTTCCAATCAGCAGCAGTGGGAACACCTGGACCCAGTGTGCCAGAGCTCTACAAAAGCTCTTAAAGCTTAGTTACTGTGTGGTTTTTCTCATTGAGACACCTCCTTGGTTTGTTTTCTTGCACTAAACAGCATTGCATTTGCCGTCTCATCACTCATGCACTCACTTACATCACTGATCATACTGATTACAAACTATTCGTGTGCATCGCTCTTTTTGTCATGGCCGTGTGATTTGATACCAGATTGTTGGCTTCACCATTCCTAAAGTTTTTGCTATCTCTCCGATAGGTTCATTTTGTTTTTCCAACCTAAAGATGGCCTCCCTCACTTGAATAGACATCTCTTTGGACCTCATATGGAGAATTGCAGAGAACAGCAAGTGCAAGTTCAACAGTCCTCATATGGCCATGAAACTGCTTGTCAATCAATTATCCAATTCCTTTTGAGCCTCTGAAAATAGGGGATTATGAATAAAAATACCTAAACAGTTAATACAATATTTTTGTTAAACACCTTGAATTAAAGCTTAAAGTGTGCACTTCAATCAAATCATGATTGTTTCCCTTGAAATCCTTTGGCGTGGTATAAAGAGGTAAAATGAATAGATTGTTTAAACGTCCTTTTACTTATGGACCTAACTCCATAGGAGGTGTCTGATGGTTATACTCCATTTTTGAATTTCTATCTAAAAATATTTGTTTCTATTATATACTATTATTGTATTATGTATTATATATTATTATTTTATCATCTTCATTTCAACTGCAGTAACAAAAAATATTTATTTTTATCTTATATCAACTCTCTGTGAAGAGCTGCCTGAGGGGGCTTGAGGCCTATGCAAAACTGTAACACAGACAGCTAGGATATATTTCTAAATATTACTGTTATTAACTGCCAAAGGACAGCTGAAGAGAGTAAATCCTTTGTATACCATATATCCTCAACTGAAGGACATTTCTGGATTTTTGTACTCTTGTATTTTCACAATACAAGAGTATTTCATTATAAAGTCTTCATAATGAAACAATACATTGTATACTCACATGCATGCATGTATGTGCGCACGCACACACACACACACACACACACACACACATACTGATGCGCAGATGAATAAAACCAGCCGTTGTCTACCTACTGTCTCACAATGCCCAGCAGCAGACTGCAGCTTTGTTCTAAATCGGAGGATCATATCAAATCTTGTCATTAGGCTTTGTTACCAGGACAACAGCCTTGCTCCAGCATCCTCTGAGCCAAACTCTGTCAGGATGGCAGCAGCAATAGCAACAGCAAGAATAAACCTATAGATGAAAATAAAATAAACATGGGGCTAGAATTCATGACAGAAAGCCTTCATTTTCAGATGACCTGCCATTTTTTTTTCTTTTTTTACAGGGACCCAGGCCCAGTACTACTGACTGTAGTGGAATGTGATGAGCCTGTCAAGTGGAGAGTGCATCCGTATTCAGACTGTGGGCAGATGTACGCTCTTGTTTTTTTGCCCCTGATATTATGTGAGAAAGCCAAGGCTGTGAGTTCACAGCTCAGATAAAGACCTGAATAATTGGCACATGGTTATGTAATGTGAGCCATTGGAGTCCATACAGCAGTGCTGTATTATTCATTGCACTAGTGGAATATGTAAAAGCACAGCTCCAATCCCCTTTAGGTCTAATTAAAAGACTATCACCCATTTTACAATGGAAACTCCAGGGGATACAGTGTAATCACGTATTAATAGAATGATTACTAAAGAAATAAAGCTCCTTATGATGATAAGAGCTGCTGAATTTATAGCACAAAGCCACTGTTAAAACAAATTCATATAAATTTTAGTCCTATGATCTCAGTTCAGCTCCAAATTTGAGACCATGAAGACGTCTTTGAAATGCCACAAAAAGAGTTGGATCCCACTCATAAGGATTTGGATTCCAGGCTGAAATTTTAGATGCAGATGGGCACCAAGGGCATTTTTATGCTTGCAGAGCTGTATTATCTTGATAGTCATAACCAGAGACTTGAAACACTGGGGGCTTAGTCCAGCCCAGATATTTTTTACCAGATAATTACACAATTTTCAAGTCATTTTAGAGTAAAATAAATGTAAGATGCAAAAAAAAGTGTGCTCTTCAAAAATGTTCTGGTCAGGTGTGTAGGCTGACTTTCATTATGTGAAATCAAAGTGAACATAATGACTTCAATCGGAGTTCTCGTTCAACTTCATTATCATTTTATCTTGAGAAGCAGGAGTGAAACCCTAAGAAAACAAGGCTTGATGTTAATGAAGCAGTCACAGCTTAATTTGTATGTTTTCAGTGCTTTGTTCAATTTTTAAAATTGACCACTTCTGTTCTCACAGCTTCTGCTTTTATTGTGTGACAGCAGATCCTTCTGAACTGTGACAAACCGTGGTAACTCTGTGTCTTATCTGTCTATCTGATACTCTGCTCTTCTTCATCTCACCAGCAGTTCTTTTTGGAGTCTCATCTGTTCTCTGCTCTCCCCTCCCTTGTTCTTTTCTCCTCTCTCCGCATATGCCAAGCGATAATAACTAAATCTTTCAATTTTTGACGTGATATGCATGTCTTGTTTAACAACATTATATCAACATCAAGTTTGCTAAAACTCAAATTTCATATGAAAGAAAGAATACAAAATATGTCAATAATTTACCTCAAAAAGAAATGTTTTTTTGTGTTTTTATTCAAGGAGATTTAATTTTGATGCCTTTATGTAGCCTTCATTAGACTGCCTTTAAATGTTATTTTAAACATACCATAAATTCATGCATTACAGGCTCTCAAGTGGGGAGATGAAAAAGTATTCAAACACATGCAAGAAGTGGATTACTCAGAGTTTCTGTCATATAATAGTGGTTTGTCCTTAGAGAGCTGACATAGGGAAGTGCTGCAATCATATCTCTACAATGTGTCCCATGCATATTTTCTCTAAACACAGTTATCATCGGGCAACTACAGTCCTCTTGAGGTTGGCGAGATCAACTCAAATGGTTTTAATCAATCATACTGACTTACCTAACAGGTATTACATTATCTGAAAGGTATTACACCAACCTTGTTCTACATCTATGCCAACAACCAGCATGTAGTGTTAATACAAGAACCAGACAAGTGAGACTTCCCCTGAAATTTGGGAAATATGGATCTTTATGTTGCTCCTTAATGTTGGCCCCTCAGCCAATTAATGTCTAGCAAGACAAGGCTCTCACCCCACACCCAAATTTGTCCAAAAGCCTGAAAGTAAGGTTGTTAGTCTCTTGATGCATGCTCAATAATCCAGATAAGGAAATCCCAGAAAGCTGAATCTATTCATCTGGACGTAGCAATTTCAGATGAACAGATTCAGATGAACAGATTCAGATGAACATCCAGATGAACGGATTCAGCTTTCTGGGATAAAGTTGTTAGCTTGTCAGATAGGGAAAAGCAATATAGCTCCTGCAAGTAAATTTCATTTAGATACACATTTAGGTTTTGGTGCTTATAACTAAAAGTTTCACCACTGTTCTTAGATTGTGTATCTAAAAATCTCAGTTTATAATACAACAGTTCCTAAAACTGGGTTTAAAACACTTGGCATGTAGGCATTTACATCATTCTGATCAAGCCACATGAGTCCTTGTCACACATGGGAATGTAACATTGGAGGCTTCTCCACTTTTTAAAGTGATGGAATTTGGCCATTTGGGTATAGAGTACAGTGCAAAAGTCTTGATTGACCCCTCATTTCTTTGTATTTTGATAGGAAAATGGGAAATAAGTGCAGTGATTTATAGAAACGTGCAAATATACATGGGAATATAGTATAAAGCAAAAACAGAATTCATACAATTCTAACAAGCTTGAAAGTCAGTACTTAGTATGGCCACCTTTATTCTTCAACACATTCTGAACTCTCTTAGGCAGCTTTCTTGTCATTTCTTTAAGTAGTCTTCAGGAATAGTTCTCCAGGCTTCTTGAAGGACATTCAAAGCTCTTCTTTGGATGTTGGGTGCATTTTGTTCTGTTCTCTGTCAAGATGATCCCACGCTGATTCATTAATGTTGAGATCCGGGCTCTGGGGAGACCAGTCCATGACTAATAGTGTTCCACTGTGTGTTTTTCTATCCAGGTTTGCTTTTACTGCATTGTCAGTGTGTTTGGGATCATTCTGATGCTGAAAAATGAACCCTCTGCTAATCAGATGCTTTCCAGATGGTATTGCATGATGGATCAAAATCTGATGGTACTTTTTTGTGTTCATAATTCCATCAATTTTGACAAGACACTTACTGTTGTACCTCTCTCCTGACCTCCTCTGTGGATCCTAACAACGATTTGAACCAAAAATTTCAAATTTGGATTCATCACTCCATACGATCTGTTGCCACTGGTTTTTAGTTCTTGTGTAATTTGGTATACTTCAGCCTTTTCTCCCTTTTTCCCTTTCTTAAGAATGGCATCTTGACAGCCACCCTTCTACTAAGACCATTTCTGATGAAGCTTCAGTAAACAGTAGGTGGATCAACTGAAGGGCCAGATGCATCTTTCAGGCCCAGTGTCAGGTCTTTTTTTTTTTGGCCTTCTTTTGTCCTCTAAGGTTTCTAAGAACACACTGCACAGCATACTAAGATAGCATGAGATAGCTGAGATATGCCAAGTTTACAGCTAATAGCTCTTTGTGAATCACCTTCTTGGTACAAAAATACTACTTTACTCCTGTCAAACAGTGTTATCTTTCACACTTTTCATAGATTCATCTAAAGTAATGAGAACAAATTGTACATTACTAGCAGCATGTTACAAAAAACAAAGTGGCTATAGATACAATTTAAAATTGGTTCTTTGCTTAATTGTCTGTTATATGTAGACACAAAACTGATTCATCTTTTGAGTTAGCTGCTTTTGTTTTTAATGCCCAAATGATTCATAGTGTTGAATGGGTTTACAAACAAAAAAACATCCCTCTGAAAATGGTCTGATAAAATGGAGTGGACTGAAAATGAATGAAAAAGCAGCCAATGTCCAAAGAAAAAGTTTGACCTTAAGAAAGCCTGGAGAACTACTTTAAAAAATTACAAGAAAATCTGGCTCCTTGGAAGCAAAATATAAGGAATGAGGGGTGGCCCAAGACTTTTGCAGAGTACTGTAGGTCATTTTCATGTTAATGCTCCGGACACCCTTAAGATTTTTGAGATTTTTTAGCTGAGAATGGAAACTCAGACTTTAGTCAACTGACTCCAACTCTGACTTTCAGTAGAAACAAAAAAGAAGGGGTTCATCTAGCTTAACCCCCATTTAAGCACAATTCAATTCAATTTTGTTTATATAGCGCCAAATCACAACAAATGTTGCCTCAAGGCGCTTTATATTGTAAGGTAAAGACCCTACAATAATACAGAGAAAACCCCAACAATCGGACGACCCCCTGTGAGCAAGCACTTGGCAACAGTGGGAAGGAAAAACTCCCTTTTAACAGAAAGAAACCTCCGGCGGAACCAGGCTCAGGAAGGGGCAGCCATCCGCCGCAATCGGTTGGGGGTAAGGGGAGAAAGACATGCTGTGGAAGAGAGCCAGAGATTAATAATAACTCATTAAATGCAGAGAGGTGTAAAAACACAAGGTGAGTGAACAGAGGTGAGAGAAAGAGAAATGCTCAGTGTATCATGGGAAACCCCAGCAGCCTAAGCCTATTGCAGTATAACTAAGGGAGGATTCAGGGTCACCTGATCCAGCCCTACCTATGAGCTTTATCAAAAAGGAAGGTTTTAAGCCTAATCTTAAAAGTAGAGAGGGTATCTGTCTCCCGAATCCAAACTGGGAG
>VUQS01002994.1:0-10221 GCA_015108495.1 Heterochromis multidens
GCCGTTAGGGACACTCTCTGTAGTATGCCGATGTTTCTGACGCACAACCAGTAACTCAAACTTCCTTTGCTGCCTGGTCTTAGACTTTTCATGCTGTGCTAGACGAGCTCTCTCAGTGAATTCAATCACCTTTTGAAGAGTTTTCTCATCTAGAAGCATTGTAAGTCTTTGTTGGATCTGTTCTTCTTTTGCTTTGAGCACGTTGATGGTAAAATTTGTTTGTCTCACCCATTCGTTTAGCAGCTGGCTCTGTGCCTTCTGGAGGATTTTTGTAGCTCGGAAGCCCTTAACAGAAGATCTCATCTGCAGACTTTTAGGAGTAATCCTGCTTTGTCTGCATCTGAGGCTGAATCTCAGATGGTTCCTGTAGTTTGCCATCTTACGTGCTGTTTGCTCGTACTCACGTACTAGCTTTAGGCAGTCCTTGCCAAAGTGAGTTAAAATCTCTTGAAAGCCTGCAGTCAGCTGAGACTGCAGAAGTTACCAGTTGGTGACGAAATGTTTCTCCCACTAAAAAAAAAAAAAAACCACCGCTACGTCCAGATGAACAGATTCAACTTTTTGAGATAATAAAGAGACACTTTTTCTTCTCTGCTTAAGGATGGTCCCATGGTTGTGGGACTTGCTCCCCAGGATGCCAGTGATCGGCTGATCATGTTCCAGGTCGGTTACTGATTATGTGAGCTACACACTATGATAAATTATTTTGTATATCTGTCAGTTAGTACATATTTAAGTCTGGCAATTGATCTGATGCCTGGCAAAAACAGTTACTTGATACTAATGTTCAAAGAGCTGTTATGTTTTTATTATTATTATTATACTATTATGTTTTCTTTTTCATTCTTAGCAAAAGACAGAACTTTTTTTTTACTGTGTGATTTATACTTGGATAATTACATATGTTTTACCTTAAATGCACAATGTTTTAAAGTCCATCAAGGTTTATGCAGAATCTGATCTTAGCTCTTTCCCCCTTCAGAATCGATTTGACAACCTGTTCAGAAAATACATCACTTATACGGGAGGAGAAGAGCTCTTCGGGCTCTCCGTTACTCAGCATCCTCAGCTACTGGAGATTAGGAAGCAACTGGCTCTGCTGCAGAAGTTGTATGGCCTTTACAACAATGTCATTGATACAGTCAATGGCTACTATGATATCCTCTGGGCTGACATCTGCATCGAGAAGATTAATAATGAGCTACTAGACTTTCAGACAAGGTTTGACAGTTTGTTTGCCTTTTTAAAATTTTATTCAAGCAACTGTTGAACTGTTTTAACTGCAGTTGTATTAAAATGAGCTTAAAATGTTATAAAGGACAGGGAGATGCTGCCAGGAAAGAACCTGAAACAAACAAAATAAGGTGTTTTTCTGACTAGGTGAGAAAATGACTTTCTCACACTGTGTAATCAAGCCCTCTCACTGGGGCAGGACAAATCAAATTAGATGATTTTCATTAGTCTATCTTTGCCGTGTTTCCAGGCATAATAGAAAGTTCTTCCACTCAAGTTTCTATAATATGGAAGCTTGTTTCCACCACTGAAAAGAAAATGCCAGGCAGAGGTAAGTCGACATTTCGAGTTATTATCCCAAAAGTTTAGGTTATAATCTCAAAATTTCGAGTCACTGACTGAATACTGAAATTTGGAGTTACTTCTGAGCAATTCAAAATTTTGAGATACCCAACTCAGAGTTTTGAGTTTTAAGTCAAAATTTCGTAATACTAACCTAAAATTTTGACTTACAGACAGCAAAAAAATCTTTTTAGCGACAAAAACAAGCTTCCATACTATAAACTGCTCTTCATCAGCACTGCATTAATATTTCAGTCTCACAGTCCAAATCTATGCTAATATTTGTCCTTTACAGGGTCACATTTGTTCAGCATGTGTCAAAGGGACACTGCAGGGAAAAGAGGCTAATAAAATGCAAGCTAAATTATTTCATCTACAGAAATGAAGAACACAGTTCTTAGTATATTTTGACTTTATTACTTGACAATGAGAATCTAGTTAGGGTTAGGGTTAGGGGCAGTCAGAAGGAAATTATAGATATCAGAGCTGAAGAAGAGAGGATATTTGTTTCCTCTGGCAGAAATGCCGGCTATCCATTGTGAAGATGTTGGTTTGTTTGAGCTACACAGTGCAGCTATGAACAGGCACTGGCGGATGAACTTTTGAACTGTGTATGTAAGGAATGATATCTAATAAGCTGCCCATTCCAATAGTGTATTGTAATACTTTTATTTTGACCAACAAAATGTCAAATGTTAATCTAATCCAGTTAATTTCAACTTTACTTGTCATCAGCAGAGCTGAAGTATTAAGTAAGTATTAAGTATGAATTTGACTGTCACGCCCTATGAACTACCAGGTGTCGCAAACTGCCTCGTGCTCTGAAGGAGTGGCAGGCCTTCCTGGACCTAAAGAAAACAATTGATGAATTCAGTGAGTGCTGCCCCCTGCTGGAACTCATGACTAACAAAGCTATGATGTCCCGCCACTGGAAGAGAATAACTGAGGTTAGTGAAACATGGCCACTGGTGTACCACTGCAGCTGCATGTTATTCTTGATTGAAATCAAGTCATCACCAATACCTAATGATGATGATAATAGGTGTAATTTGTTGCATTTTGTACCCAGGTGACTGGCCATACCTTTGAGGTGGAAACTGATACATTCAAGCTGCGTAACATTATGGAGGCTCCTCTACTCAAGTATAAAGAGGAGATTGAGGTGCACATGAATTGTGGGCTACTAATGCATGGTGCTTTTTTTATTGGATATAATGGATTCCAAATAAATTACAAGTTTTACATTGAACTGTTTTCACTATTCAGAGACATAAATGATACTGAAATGATTTATGTCCTCAAAATGACACTAAAATTGTTTGGAGGAAATGCACACATTTAAAAATTTTTAAATAATAATTTATTGAATTAATTTTGCTAATTGATATAGGCCTGTTCAGTGGTCATCATTTTTTTTGGTGAAAACCATGATCCTATTTCTTTCAGTCCTCATGCATTTGTTTGCTATTAACATCTGTAATTTGCTAATGTTTAAATACATTTGGGGGGTTCTTGCGCAGGATATCTGCATCAGTGCTGTGAAAGAGCGTGATATTGAACAGAAGCTGAAGCAAGTGATCGCTGAGTGGGACAACAAGACTTTTACATTTGCCAGTTTTAAGACCCGTGGAGAGCTGCTGCTGAGAGGAGACAGCACATCAGAGATCATTGCCAGCATGGAGGACAGCCTAATGATTTTGGGATCCCTTATGAGCAACAGGTATGTCAGTGTTGAATGTCATTATCATTAGTGTTGATGATGACCACAAAACCTAAATGATCTTCTTCCACAGCTGTGGGAAATCTAGACATTAGAGGAGCCACACACAGGTATGTGTCACAAAGTAAGGCTAATGTGGAGATTTACCTTCTTTTTTCAGGTACAATACCCCATTTAAAGCCCAAATTCAGAAGTGGGTTCAGAATCTCTCCAACACCACTGATATCATCGAACACTGGATGACTGTCCAAAACCTATGGATCTATCTGGAGGCTGTGTTTGTGGGTGGCGATATTGCCAAACAGTTGCCTAAGGTAAATAACATTTCAGGAAATAATTCATTTTAGCTATCAGGCTCAAACATAGACTTCAAATGTATGTTTGCTCTCTTCTACCTTTATAAAGGCAAGACATTTAAACTGAAATTCCTTATTTGCAATTCCTTATTCTTTATTTGCAATTAGAAATGTTTTATGCAGATTGTGTATGTTTGCATCACTGTCAGATTTACTGACGATATTCTTGATGTTTTGGTGCAGTGTAGTGCATTAATGTGCTAGGTATTGTTTTTTTTTAATTTCCATTTTCAGTTATTGTATTTCATGGTCTCCTGAGCAACACAAATCACTGATCCAGGCAATGTTTTCAGTCCACAGTGTTTTGACATTTCGAAGAAGAAGACCTATTAATAAAATGTTGTCTTTTTAAGATTGTTAGTTTACTTCTAAAATTGGAGCCAAACAATGTGCAAGTATTTAAAACACACAACCAAATATTTTGCCGCATAACAGCTTTTAGCAAAATCAAAAAAATACACACTGTGATAATGAGGTAATTTACTAACTCAGTCTTTTTAGGAAGCAAAGCGTTTCTCTAACATTGATAAGTCATGGGTGAAGATCATGATGCGAGCCCATGAAATGCCCAATGTGGTACAGTCATGTGTGGGAGATGAGACCATGGGGCAGCTGCTTCCACATCTCCTTGAACAGCTGGAGATCTGTCAGAAGTCTCTTACAGGGTGAGTACAATAAACTAAAAACACCACCAAGGCCCACCTTTTCTAGGTCCTAATGAACTCATAAATAACCACAATATGAAGGTCAAAATATTTTAAATGATTAATGATTTTTTATGCCATACAGCTAACTATCTGATTTATTGTATTGCCTGTCAGATGCTACTATTGTAGATAACTTTTAAAAAAAAATATGTGGTCAAACAGATACCTGGAGAAGAAGCGTCTTTTATTTCCTCGTTTCTTCTTTGTCTCTGACCCTGCCCTGCTGGAGATCCTGGGCCAGGCCTCTGACTCCCACACCATCCAGGCCCACCTTCTCAATGTCTTTGACAATATCAAGTGTGTCCAGTTTCATGAAAAGGTGAATTATATGTTTGTTTTGTTGTTTTATCTTAAACACTTAGCCTTCTGACAAGAGATTTTTGCACAACTGAAAGCTCAGAAAAATATATGATTGCAATAAGAAAGGAATAAAATATAATATCTACCTTAATGTCTTAAAATTGAATTAACTAATCAGAATAATGTCAAATCAGAAAAAATGCACTTTTCATGAGAAAAATAAATTATCATTATAATTATAATAATCAATCTAATCAATTGAACATGTCACCTTTCACAGATATATGACCGTATTCTGGCCGTGTCATCACGGGAGGGAGAGACTGTGGAGCTGGACCGTCCTGTCACAGCCGAAGGGAACGTGGAGGTGTGGCTCAATGCTCTGTTGAAAGAATCCCAGAGGTCTTTGCACCTTGTGATCAGACAAGCAGCTCTGGCCATCCAGGACTCAGGCTTCCAGCTAATTGGCTTCCTCAACTCCTTCCCTGCTCAAGTAGGTCATTGTTAAATTCAAGGAAGTCATCCACAAACATTTTAAAATATTGATTCTACCAAAACACACTGTCCTTCTGGGGCAAAGACTATGTACTGCTCAAAAACAGGAACCTGTGTAATCCAAAGATGTGACCTACAACTAACATTATGACAAACTACAAAACCAGTTCTGAAAAAGCTGGGAGACTGTGTAAAATGTAAATAAAAACAGAATGCAATGATTTGAAAATCTTATAAACCCATATTTTTTTACATTAGAAGATTTAAAATATATTAAATGTTTAAACTGAGAAAATGTACCAGTCTGAGAAACATATTGGTTCATTTTGAATTTAATGGTTGCAGCATTTCTCAAAATAGTTATGACAGGGGCGACAAAAGGCTGGATAAGTTAGTGGTAGTAAAAACAAACAGCTGGAAGAACATTTTGCAACTAATTAGGTTAATTGGCAACAAGTCAGTAACATGATTGGATATAAATAGAGCATCTTAGAGAAGCAGAGTTTCTCAGAAGTAAAGAGGGAGAGGTTCACCAATCTGAACAAAACCCCACTCCATCTACATATTGTAGAACAATTTCAGAATAATGTTCCTCACAGTAAAATTGCAAACACTTTGAATATCTCATCATCTACAGTATATTATGTCCTCAAAAGATTCTGAGAATCTGGCAAAATCTTTGTGTGCAAGGGATAAGGCCAAAAAACAATACTGGATACCTCTTAACTTCGGGTCCTCAGGCAGCTCTGGATTAAAAACATGATTCTGTCATAATCATCTGGAAAGGCACCATCAATGCTGAAAAGTATATACAGGTTTTAGAGCAACATATGCTCCCATCGAGACGTCTTTTTCAGGAAAGGCCTTGCATATTTTAGCAAGACAATGCTAAACCACATACTTCATCTGTTACAACAGCATGACTTCATAGTAGAAGATTTTGGGTGCTGAACTGGCCTTCCTGAAGTGCAGACCTTTCACCAACTGAAAAAATTTGGATCATCATGAAATGAAAAATACGACAAAAAAGACTGTTGCACAGCTAGAATCCTATATCAGACAAGAATGGGACAACATTCCTCTCCCAGAAATCAAGCAGCTGGTCTCTTCAGTTCACAGATGTTTACAGCCTGTTGTTAAAAGAAGAGGGGATGTTACACAGTGGTAAACATGGCCCTGCCACAACTTTTTGGAGACGTGTTGCTGCCATCAAATTCAAAATGAGCTAATATATATATTTTTTAAATGGTACATTTTCTCAGTTTAAACATTTGGTATTTTTTCTATATTCTATTGTGAATAAAATATGAGTTTATGAGATTTGCAAATAATTGCATTCTGTTTTTTTGTACACTTTACATAGCATCCCAACTTTTTGGGAATTGGGATTGTAATTTTCTGGGATTTTCAGTAAATTTTGGGGTGGGGTGTGATACTAAACCACTATAATATTCCTTTGTCAAAACAGTGGTGATATTTTGAAGGTCCTCAGTGCATTTGACCATCACAACATGGGTTTTGTGATTTTCACATTGATTTAGGTGGGGTTACTGGGTATTCAGATGATATGGACAAGGGACTCTGAGGAAGCTCTGACCAATGCCCGATACGATCGTCGCATTATGTCTAAAACCAACCAGCTCTTTCTGGATCTCCTTAACACCCTGATTGACATGACCACAAGAGACCTGGAGGCTGTGGAGAGGACTAAGTATGAGACCCTCATCACTATTCATGTCCACCAGAGGGACATATTTGATGAACTGGTGAGTGTGTTGATCATTCAGTAAAAAGAGGCCAGAGACATCCGAGCTGGGATCAGTTAGACTGACACTGAACCATGCACATGAACGCTTTGCAATTTCTGCTCAAGATTAGAATCTCCGGCTCAAAATAGCAACCACTCTGTAAAACTGTGTTTGATATTCAGACTCCCTAGGGCTGCCATGTCAGAATACAAAATGTTGTTTACTGCAGCGAGTAAATTCTGTCGAAAGTAGTCAGAGCGTTTTTAATGGCAGCCAAGTAATATTTAAAGTCAGGACTGTGTTTGAATCTCCACTTAAGGCATAATAAACATGTTGCTGATCCCCAAGGTTAATAGGAACAGTCTGAAGAAACTTTATTTGGATGTTTTTTTTTTATTTCTTTTTTTAAATCATTTTTATTTATTTACCTCATACCTGCATTAATTTATTCTGCTCCTTTGCCCTTGTTCTGTTTATTTCTAAAAACCTTTTTGCGTCACCTTATTTCCTCTCCAATAATATATCATGTTGCTACTTGTTTTATCCCACCGTATTTTTCCATCCTTACACATTGTATTTTTTATCTCTGGTATTCATTACCATTCTAATTCATTATGTACTTTTCCCCCTTTGCATCATTTTAACTTCCTAGACTTTCTTCTTCCCTCCTATCTCTCTCCCCTCTCCTTTACCTTCCTTTCATCACATTTTCACTTCATGACCTCTTCTTTCATCCTCCACTTGCCTGCCTCTCTTCTCTTTCCACCCTTTTAATGTAACCTTCCTGTCACCAAAATCTCTCCTCATACACCCTGCCCGTCCACCTTTCCTCCCCTCTTTTATCCTGCTTTCATCTCTCTTTTCACATAATCTTCTGAGTGGTGCCCTTCAATTTCTTATTCTTTACATGCCATCTCCCTTCTCTCTGTACTTTTGTGTCCCTCCCCTTGTCTCCTCCTCCCTTCTCTTTCCCTCTACAACATAATTCTTTGTTCCTCTTCCTCTCTCTTATTGTTACCCTTTCTCCACCTAGTGCCGGTTGCATGTCAAAAGCTCCAGTGACTTTGAGTGGCTGAAACAGTGCCGTTTCTACTTCAATGAGGACTCAGACAAGATGATGATCAACATCACAGACGTGAGCTTTGTCTACCAGAATGAATTCTTGGGGTGTACCGAAAGGCTTGTCATTACACCTTTGACGGACAGGTAAAGCATCATCTGTGGAGACATACATACATAAACAGTATTGTAAGGGCAGAATTCAAGGGTAGGGTCTTTAACTTACAGTATAAAGCACCTTGAGGTGACTGTTGTTGTGATTTGGCCCTATATAAATAAAATTGAATTGAAATCCACACACACTAATAAGAAAATAAAGAAAAATAGGCCTAAACAGTGACAGTGCTAGGCAGTACAACACCATTTCTGTTCTGGAGTTTAAACAAGGATAACACAACCTTGGAAAAATTATACAGAAAATGTGACCCTGTCTTTGTAACTAAGTCAGAAATTCTCTAATGCCATGATACTATACATGCTGCACCATACACATATCAGTAAGATCAAGATTCATGAAATAGGTTAAACTATGGATGACTAATGACTGGATTTGTAAAGCAGAGATTGGAAGACAACTCAGGGACTGTGAAGATAAGAAATTAGAAAGCAGGACAAGGCAGTCTTACACAGTGACCATCACTTCTATAACTAACAGGAGATATGAATGACAGAAAGAAAAGGAAAGGATCAGACAGAGTGAGGGAGACAGCAGTCCAACAACAAGTAGTGTCTGAGTAACAGACACAGAGGGTAAAATATGAGAAGAGACAAGGAGAAAAACAGATGAGAAGAGACAAGGAGGAGATGTGAAGGGACAGCACTAGGGAGGGAGTTACCAGCTAACATCAGACAGCAACTCTCCAAAGAAGTGGCATGCTGGCCTTATGGCTAGAGGCACCAAGACAGCCCTGATTTTCCATCATTTTCTCATGCTATCTTTCTCTGCCTGAAACCTTATCCACTTCATTCTCTTCAGTTAGTATTTGATTTGCTCTTTTTTTGTTTGCTATCATTGTTCTTCATCCTCTCTGCCATTGCATCACATTTATAAACAGGTAAAGGTGTAATTGGTACTAAATGGAGGCAAAAAGATGATGGTATGAAAAAAATTATCTGGTTATTGAGTGGTCAGATTTGTTCTACATTCTCTGAAGGACACAAAATATGTCACTATCATAGCTTTACCATGATTTTTACCCAGAGGACAGTCATGTAATGAAGAGGGAGACCAGTAGCCAGAGGGCCAGGTCCTGTTGTCAGTCATCCTCATTGCTGATGTGTCCTTGAGCAAATCACTGAATCCCCATTAGCTTCAGGGGCGGTGTTCTAAAGCTTAATCTGACCTCCAACCTCCTTGTGGAGACTGAGATCGCATTCATTTGTGGTCATTTTAATTTAAGCATGAATATTATTAGCATAATTTATTAAATTAGATTATCATTATATTTGTGTGTCTGCATTTACACAGGTGTTACATCACCTTAGCCCAAGCTCTTGGTATGAGCATGGGTGGAGCCCCTGCTGGTCCAGCTGGAACAGGTATGACTGAAAAATTAGTCATAAATATATTTTTCCTTTTAGAAATTGCATAGGAACATTTAAATTGCATAGAAAAATGTAAATTGCATAGGGACATAAATTAAAATAATTTTAATGTAATATTTTATGGAAATAAACACCTAGAACTTGATGATATTAAAAAGGATCAAGCTCAAGGATCGCCAAGTATTAAAGTAATTGAATTTAACTTTTTAAAATGTAGATAGTTTACCCTTCTAGACTCCAGATGCAATTCAAATGAAGAATCAAACAATAGTAAACAATCTATCTCAGTCGGGAACAACTGCATTAAAGAGTTAGCTTTAATAGTTTCTCTGATGGGATAATTTGTTGTCAAGTTTTCTATCAGCATACAAATGGTTGCATCTCAGTTTAGACTGTGAAAATTTTGCCTTTTGTTATTAGGAAAGACCGAGACCATAAAAGACATGGGTCGCTGTTTGGGAAAGTATGTTGTGGTCTTCAACTGTTCTGACCAAATGGACTTCAGAGGCTTGGGCAGAATATTTAAAGGTGAGAGTCACTAAGCAAAGTCTTGCTACAAGGATATTCCCAGAAAATAGCACCAGGAAAAAAAAGTAAGGTTTTGGGTTATTAGGTTATGGACCTGTGTCTCTTTTCTTTTCTTTTCTTTTCTTTTCTTTCTTCTTTCTTTCTTTTTTTTTTTTTGCTAATTAAATTATTATTTTTTTTTTACAATT
>VUQS01002994.1:10241-21191 GCA_015108495.1 Heterochromis multidens
TTGCTAATGAATTATAACTATGCAGATAAAAAAGAATAAACAGACAATATGTAATGTAAGATATCTAAAACAATTTGGTTTGTTTGCAACAGAAGGACCATAAAATCTGTGTGTGTGATTTCCAGGTCTGGCTCAGTCTGGTTCGTGGGGCTGTTTTGACGAGTTCAACCGCATTGACCTCCCAGTTCTCTCTGTGGCAGCCCAGCAGATAGCGATAGTTCTCACCTGCAAGAAGGAACGTCGCAAAAATTTTGTCTTCACAGATGGAGACAATGTAGATATGAACCCAGAGTTTGGCATCTTCCTTACCATGGTCAGTAACACCAGTAACACAACATTGCTAATGTCTCAGTCTTCATGATCATTTATTTTTTGACTGGAGGATGAAGTTCTCAATATCAGTAAATTACACCTCAAGTGACTGAATGAATATTGGAGATTATCAGCTATGTCTGTTTCAGAAGGTTGCTGGTGAAATACCAGGGTGCATGTATGGACATCACAGGAACCTTTACTTTTAACTACTAGATTTATAGCATAATTAAACATTTTATTCAAAACAAAAACTTTATCTTGTAATAAAAAGAGAAATAATACTGTGTACTAAAATGGAATTGAGCTGTAACATGTAATATTTTACAAGTCAGTTTGTAAATTAAACACAAGGCTCTGCCTGTTATTTCATGTGATTTATTTCATAGAGTAATAGTTAAATCACTTTATCTCCTTGCCTCATTTATGTCCCAAGGCAAGTCATTAAACATAACAGTGGAATAATTCTTCCCTGTGGCGAGAGGGGTCGGAGATCATTGTCCTTTTTTACTCTGTATGCATGTGTGTGTGTACACATCTGTGTAGACAAGCTTTGTGAAAAAGGCTGTCTGTAGGGATACAACTGAAGTTGAAGGATAGTGTTTGCGATGAAGACTAACTACATTCCAGTTTAGACTTCATCTGTGATCGTTATAATTAAAATAACGAGATTCCGCGGGTGTGTGCACACGTATGTTTCAACTTTTAAAATTAGCATGCGGCATCTAAAGCTCTAAAATTATCAGTCAAACTCTTGTGTGTTTGTCTGTCTTTTGTATTGTCTATACATGTTTCCTTTTAATTTTGTAGCATTTTAGTCTGTCATCTAAATTTCTAATTTAATACAATGGGCAATGTAGCATTTACTCTTAATTATCATTAAAGGTTTTATTTCTGTTTTACTCCATTAACATCCATTATTTTTTTTATTGTCCGTGTAATCAGAATCCAGGTTATGCAGGTCGTCAGGAGCTTCCTGAAAACCTGAAGATCAACTTCCGCTCAGTAGCCATGATGGTTCCAGACCGTCAAATCATTATTAGGGTAAAACTGGCCAGTTGTGGGTTTATAGACAACATGGAGCTTGCACGCAAATTCTTCACACTTTACAAGCTGTGGGAGGAGCAACTCTCCAAGCAGGTATGAAAAGGGAATTTGAAGATCTCTCTTTTAACCATGCAATGACACAAATGCAAAGTGATAGAACCTGCAGGGAGTGTGGGAACATTTCCAACCAACAGCTAATGCATGATAAGGCTTCCTGACACACAGGGTTGATGAGCTGCTGTAATCTGACAATAGTGTGTGATGCTTGTAGAAATGTGGTCAGAAATGGAGTTAATTTGGAGCGGGTGTCATTGTCACATGATTTAATAATGGTAAACGCAGTGAGGCACATATCTGCAGCCCCTGACTGGCTGCAGATATGCCCTTCTGTTAAGATGAATTAATTAATGCTGTTGTTTGGAAATCAGTGTTATGTGTCAGAAGGTTGCGCAGGTTTCTCTAAATGTAAATGAAACTAAAATGATATTTGTGAATGTTCAGGTTCACTATGACTTTGGCCTGCGCAACATTCTGTCAGTTCTGCGAACACTGGGAGCAGCCAAGCGAGCCAACCCCAGTGACACAGAGTCTACCATTGTCATGAGGGTTCTAAGGGACATGAACCTTTCAAAACTGGTGAGTCTATGAAGTATACAGTAGCACATAAAAAAGGTAATTGTGTTGATATTTCATATTTTCATGGGTGTTTGCAAATTTGTGTGCACGTGTGTTTAGATCGATGAGGATGAGCCACTGTTTCTGAGCTTGATTGAAGACCTCTTCCCAGGAATCCAGCTTGATAAAGCAGGCTACCCTGAACTAGAAGCTGCCATTGACAAACAGGTAGGAGAGTTTGAAGAATGAGTTTATCTGCTTTTGAAGGGAAGAGTGAAAATTTTGAGAGTTGCACTAAGATTGCAAGCTGTAGGAACAGAAAGGGGAAACAATGAAAAGAGGCAGAAAGAGAAATGTGAAGGCTTTGTAAGACTGGCCAAAAGCCTAATGGAGAATGAGGCCACTGTATTTTTCCTGTCACACCTCAAGACAGAACGTTGAGAAGGATACAAATGGTGGTATTTATTATTTGTGAAGGACCTAACCTGGGGACTTGTGAAAAACACAGTGCAGGAAATAAGAGATGCAGTTAAAAGTTAGACATTTTAAATTCCATGTTGTTTTGTTGCTGATCAGTTAATAAGTGCATTTGATTATCAACACCTGGCTGCTACTTACCTCTTAATTCTGATGGAAGCAGTAAGATACAGTAATTAGTTTTTCATATACTGCCTCTGCATTTTAACTTTTTTTTTTAAATAAATAATGACACAGTGTAATATGTAATGCTTTGTAGTTTATTTACCTAATTTTAAGACAAGAAGGTGTGCTTTCTTTTATACCATGTTATTGTACTTCATGTAAATACAGGAAAAGCTTAATTGTTACAAATATAGTGGGAACTGCAAATACTTTGTTCCTTTAGGTAGAGGATGCTGGTCTAATCAACCATCCTCCTTGGAAGCTGAAGGTCATTCAGCTGTTTGAGACTCAAAGAGTCCGACATGGCATGATGGCCCTGGGGCCCAGTGGGGCTGGAAAGACAACTTGTATACACACGCTTATGAGAGCTATGACAGGTAGGATAGTGTATTTTGTTGCATGCATGGTTAAAGAAAAAGACCCCAACTTGTGATAAGCTGACTGATGTTGAAACTTGCCTTGAATTTAGGATGACACCTCACAAATTAACAAAGTTATTGTTGTGATGTCCATGAGGGTTAGCCATTATGCCATTACATTACATGCTATTACACTGTAGACACAAATATATCAATATATTTATTATATATAATAAATATATAATAAATATATAAATCTACATATTCATAAGGTAAAATTGTTATTTTTTTACTTCCTGGCTTGTTGATCACGAACCACTACCACTCTGAACATTTGTGACCTTGTTTCATAAAACACATGACAAGAAATGAGGCGTTTCATATGCCTCGAATTGAAGTTGTATTTGGTCCATTAAATATATTATATTATCCATTATGTTATATTTATGAACACAGAAAATGTCTCTGCTAAAATCTGCTTTTCTTCCAGAATGTGGTCATCCTCACAGAGAGATGCGCATGAACCCCAAAGCCATTACTGCACCTCAGATGTTTGGTAGACTTGATGTGGCCACAAATGACTGGACTGATGGCATCTTCTCTACACTGTGGAGGAAAACACTTAGAGCAAAGAAAGGTCCAAAAAGTTTCTTATTGCGCACATATTTAATACTCAGGTGTTAATAAAGCATAAAATCATTGGTAAACATTTTTTTTTCTTAGGAACTTTGACAAAACCAGTTCAAGTATGTTATTATAATTAAGTATTAATATTTTGGGACATGGCTGCGTAGTTCAAAGCAAAACAAACAACTGTTTAATCTTTCTACTTAGTTCTAAGCCTGCACACGTAATTAAAAATGTATGTGGGCAATGGCGTATGCATTACGTGTTTGCTTTTATGTGTTTAAGCACACATCTCATCTATTAATTATATGTTCTGATGGTGTTTTGCATATCTGTGAGTGGGGTGTGTTCCACATATTTGTAAATTATTTTTGTGCTGCTACTTCCTACTTATTTGTGCAGCTTGCTGCTTTGGACAGAGTGAATTCCAGTGTAGAATAGTAGATGTGGACAGTAGAATAGTAGATGTGTGACAGGGCTGCAACTCCTGAGTGGAGTATATTCTACAAAGTAAAGAAGTATCTAGTGAAAACAGGCTGTGTATGTTTATTTTGTTTTAACTAATGCAGAAACAGCCTTGTGTGTATTATCTATTTTAATAAGTTCTGTGTAAAACAGCTGCTGATGGAATTTATCTTTTGGAATTTAGGACCGGAGTTTTCAGTCAAGTTGCAAATCAGCAGTAAAGATATCCATAGGACCAAATAAGCATGAGTCACACATGAACAGCAGCTATATTGTGTAATTTTGCCTGACTGTCAGCCAGCGACTGTCTTTTGCTTGTTTCAAAATCAGGTTTTGCTGTTCTTATTATGTCTTTGTTATTTGTTTTTGGTTGGTGTCAAACTTAGAGGAGGATGAGGAGGAGAAGGAGATTTCTTTTTATATTTACAACCCAAAAAATAAATGACTCAGTCTCAGTTCTTGTTTTTCTTGCGAACAGATAACTCATGATTGCTGGTTGGCCAAGGAAACATTTGGAGCTCTTTTGTATGCACGAAATGCATATTCAGAAGCGTAGCTCATTTTTGCCTGAGGGTGACAGCACAAGGTCTTCATACCACATCATTTTTGTAATTATGTAAACAAGCACTTTCTTCCTCACAGGAGAGCACATCTGGATAGTCCTGGATGGACCAGTTGATGCCATCTGGATTGAAAACCTAAATTCAGTTTTGGATGACAATAGAACTCTTACACTCGCAAATGGAGACCGAATACCAATGGCTCCCAACTGCAAGGTGGTGTTTGAGCCACATAACATTGACAATGCCTCTCCAGCCACCGTCTCACGCAATGGCATGGTGTTCATGAGCTCCTCTGTACTCAATTGGACCCCTATACTGGAGGTGAATGAGCTAAATGAAAAACTGGTTGTATTTATTTTTGTTTCCCTTTGCAGAAATTTGAAGTTAAGGTATATTATGACAATATTTATTTGAAAACTAACATCCATGTCGCAACACATTTCCTTAGGAAAGGATCTTCGTGACTGAATGGCAATAAAAATATATATTTCATTTGTTCACAATTAAAAAATGTCCAAATAGGGCAAATTATAAAAAAAAAGTTCATATTCAGGTTTGAGATCACAGTCAATAGTAATTAGCTGTCTTAGTTCAAAGGACTTTGGTTTTGGTTTTGCTAACAACACATATGAACCATACAATTTAAAATCTGTGTACTTCATGTAGTTCTGAATAAATAAGAGTTATGTTGTTGCTGCTTCTAGGGCTGGTTGAAGAAACGGTCCACACATGAAGCAGAGGTACTAAGAGAGCTCTTCTCTTCATCTTTCTCCGAGCTCTACCGCTTCTGTGTGCAGTCACTAGAGTTCAAAATGGACATGCTAGAGGCCTTTGTCATCATGCAGTGCATAAACATGCTACAGGGACTCATACCATCTAAGGTAAGGTATAGTCTATCCGGAATTCCCATCCACTGGACACACAAACAGCCAAGTGGGTCAATTGTACTGTCGAGACAAACTGATTCCTGAAGTAGATGTGGAAATTTATGGTGGTGATAATCTCACCTTGAGATCACCTTGTATTTGTTTTTTCAAAACCTTTTTTAAGCACATTTATACCCATTGTACATGTTTTTCAAATGTTTATTTTCACATATTTTACCTAACTTTTAAAGTGCTTCCCTCCTCCTTGAGTTCTTTATTCAGTCCCTGAATTCCTTCATCTTAAAATGGATGTAAATTTACAGGAGCAGTGTGGTGATTTATCCAGAGAGTTCTTGGAGCGGCTTTATGTCTTTGCTTTAATGTGGAGCTCTGGGGCCTTACTTGAACTGGATGACCGGAGGAAGATGGAGATCTGGCTTAGAGGAAATGAGAGTATTCATCTAAACTTGCCAGACATTCCTCCTGACAGTGAGGACACCATGTTTGACTACTATGTCACAGCACATGGTAATCATGCCTTTATTAATTATCAATCAGATGTTGTTGTTTAGTTCCTGGACAAGCAGAAACTTTATATCTCATGTTGTACTTATGGAAAGTACCTATGTGTATATCAATTAATTTTTTTTTAGTGAAACACTGAATTTCTTCCTTTGGAATATTACTTTGAACCATCACTGTCATATGTTGTGCTGATGTCTACACCAAAATATATCTTATTACAATGCATGCAAATATTTTTTTCAGGTCATTGGGTCCACTGGAACACCAGAGTGGCGGAATACGTTTATCCATCTGAATTCACACCAGAGTACAACTCCATTTTGGTCCCCAACGTGGACAATGTTAGAACAGACTTCCTAATTCAGACTATTGCCAAGCAGGGCAAGGTATAGTTACCAATAAAAGTAATTTGCATCTGTGGACTTGCATTGTATACAGTGTAGTATACTGAGTATATGTTTGCATATACAGTCAGAACTAAAAGCAGTCACATCATCAGTAAACACTAGTGACCTGCATCCACTGGCAGTCATACATACTCATGATATAACACTGCCTCCACCATGTTTGATAGTTGATGTGATGATGTTCTCCATACTTTTCTCTTCCCATCATTCTGGTACAAGCAATCTTGGTCTCATCTTGGTACAAAACCAGTGTTCTGTGCCTATTTGTAAGTCTGTTTACATTCATGAAAGTCTCTTTTGATTGTAGACATGGACAGTGAGTCATATACCTTTTCCAGAGTGTTCTTGACTTGGTTAGATGTTGTGAAGGTTTTTTTTTTTTTAAATTGTAAGTACTGCAAGTATTATAGTAGTGTGTGTTTGTGCATTTAGAACTTACATACAGTGAATAAACAGCACTGCTGAGGCCAAATGACATAGATAGGATATACATGAAATGCACTTTGGACAAAAGTTTAAATGTAACTGCAAAATCAAAGTTTAAGTGTGATTAATTCAAGATCAGCATCATGTATTTGTGCTCAATCAAGCCAGAGGATATACTTTGATTTCCCCTTTGATCTTTCCTTAAAGGATACTCCATACACTTGCTTCTCTTGCATTGTATGACATGGTCAACTGTTTGTGGTCTTGTTCTACTGTCCTCCTCCTCATGCTAACATATAATGTGGAAGTTACTTTATCTTTGCATCCAACTTTCTACCTTAGGACAATTAAGACTGATGATAAATGTAAATATGTTTGTTATAGGCTGTTTTGCTAATTGGAGAGCAAGGAACAGCCAAGACTGTTATCATCAAGAGTTACATGTCAAAGTATGACCCTGAGACCCACATAGGCAAGAGTCTCAACTTCTCTTCTGCTACTACACCACTCATGTTCCAGGTAAAGCAGGTCACCTGTTTACTTTTCTCTTCAGATGAAACGGTGAAATGTGTTATTCTTTGAATTTGTAACTTAAAATGAGTGTTCGGTTAAAGAGAGGGAGAACCCAAATGCAGGACACCAGAGGCAGGTAACAAGAATAAAGAGCAAACTTTAAAGCTGATGCAACAGAACACAACACCAAGAGATCAAACACGGGAATCAGCTGAAGGCTCCTACAAATCCATGTAAAAAAACCAAAAACAAAAGAATACGAAGGATGGATGCAAAGTACAACGGAACTAAACAAGGCACAAACCAGGAATGAGGATGGAACACAAATGAGGAACAAAGGCATAGTATATTATAGAGTCTCCTTAGTGCGCACACTCAGGGACTGATTGGGTGATGAGATACAGCTGAAACCAGTTAGGTTAGACACAGCAATCACACAGCCAAAGACAGGAACAAAGTAATTGTTTCAAAACAAAGCAGGGGGCAATTGCATAAGGGATAGTCAAACTGGATGAATCACAGAACAGGTCTGTGATGTAAACCAACACCATGAAAGCACTGATTTGCCATTAATGAATATGAACATGTATAATATTGATGATTGGTGATGGATTACGTATCAGCTGAAATTAAAAGATCTCTCTCTCTACCTCTCTTTATCTCTCTCTACTTTTTCTTGCCTTTTTTTCACCCTATGATTTTTATGCCCTCTCATCTCTCCCTTTTTTTTCTTTTTTTTTTTTCTTTTAGAGGACAGTAGAGAGCTATGTGGATAAGAGGATGGGGACCACTTATGGACCCCCCGCTGGGAAGAAAATGTCAATTTTTATAGATGACATAAACATGCCTGTCATCAATGAGTGGGGAGACCAGGTCTAGGATTATTATAACATTTCTACCGACAATTTTTCATTTATGATACTGGTTAATAATTAATAAATAAATAAATATGAATGAAACTTTTCTTGCTTTAAACTTCTTGCTTTTAATCATAGGTGACTAATGAGATTGTCAGGCAGATGATGGAACAGAATGGCTTCTTCAATCTGGAAAAACCAGGAGAGTTCACAAATATTGTGGATGTTCAGTTCCTGGCAGCAATGATTCACCCTGGAGGAGGCCGTAATGACATACCACAGAGACTGAAAAGGCAGTTCTCCATCTTTAACTGCACACTGCCCTCCAATGCTTCAATAGACAAGATATTTGGTGGGTAAAACACTGTGAGAAGTTTTTTTTCTGCAGTAATTTATATTTAGTAGGATTACCCCTGCTTACATGTGCATACATGGAAAACCTAAGACAGAGATTATAATTTCTTGTGAGACACACATTGTAGTATTTGTTCTTATTATACCATTTCCTAGCCTGTTTGGAGGACAGTTGTGTAGTTATTGTGCTTGTAGTATAGTTGCCACTCTGATATATCACAGCAAGTTAGAGGGCATGCAGACATTTGTTTTCACCCTCTGGGAATGAAATGTGCACCCACAGACTGAAGCTGACTCACATACACTAGTAGATCCAGTAAGTATAACACAGATCAGTGACAGACATCTGTGACAACAGACAATGAGACAATGATAATGACATTGATGAATTCTGATGAAAAGTATATTTGACTTGCAATTAATTTAATGTATTATACTTCAAGATTTATTGGGGTTACAATAAAAAAAACAAATAAATGGTCCATACAGTGACTTTATGACACACACTGTAGCCTATACTTTGGGTAAAAAAAAAAAAAAAATACTTTTCTAAACATCATCTTTATCACACAGGTGTGATTGGTGAGGGCCACTTTTGCATAGGACGTGGTTTTAGTGAGGAGGTCCAGAGCACTGTACATTGCTTGGTTTCCCTCACGCGTCGCCTCTGGCAGTTGACTAAGGTCAAGATGCTTCCAACTCCTGCAAAGTTCCACTACATCTTTAACTTGAGGGATCTGTCCAGGGTCTGGCAAGGTATGCTCAGCACCAATGCTGAAGTGGTCAACTCTGTCCAGGTGAGAAGAATTAGACATACCTAATTTAAATAAGTTAATAGTCTGTTTTCTAACATGACAAGTAGTTAAGAAACTTGTTTAACATGTCAAGATTTCCAGTGGAGAAACAAGATTTTTTTGGTCACATGTACAGGACTTTTCCAAGGATAAATATGCATGACCGAATAAGTGACAAACAGGGGAAGTGGCAGCAGTAAAAATGGATGGCAAGAACTGTCACAAGATGCTTGCTGGGGTCTGAAATAACTAGGTTAAAAAAATTAGCTGACAGTCTGACTTTACATTAAATAATCCTAAGTCAAATTACACACTTGTAATACATCACCCTAGTTTTATAGTAACTAAGTTACGCCAGTGCTTTTACCTAATTCCAATCATTACTCTGCTCTGAAAAGGCTATAGAGAGAAATACAGTAAAGTGGCATATAAAGTGTGGTCCAGACTACTGTAATAGACTAAATTAGTGTAGAGCTTGGCAGAATAATCCTGCTTGCTTTATGATGAAGATGACACAATATGATAATATATTTACAATATTTGAGGGAGATATGCATATGTTTCATGTTAGTTGGTAGTAATTGAATATAAAAAACAACATCTAAAATTCTATAATTTCAAACTAGTTATTGCTGAAGTTTCCATTGGTTTGTGGCCTTAATGAACACTTTATATTTCACCTTGAAATATATCTTTAACCTCAAGTTGCCTAGAATATAAGCCTCAACATAAATGCTGAGGTTACCAACACAACTCTATAACAGCTAAACCACGATTTTTATGCCTATCAGTGCTATTTGTCATATTGGCTATGAATTATTTTTGTTGTTGTATGAAATAGATCTGTCCCTACTTTTATTCTATCTAACAGAAAAATAACACAAAAAAATATTTTCCAGATGTTGCTGGCACTGTGGAAGCACGAGTGCAAACGTGTGATAGCAGATCGATTTACGATGCCTGATGATGTGGAGTGGTTTGACCAGGCTCTGGCAAAGCTGGTGGAAGAAGATCTTGGTGAAGAGCACAAGAATATGGTGGACTATGGAGTAGACAGATATTTTGTTGACTTCTTGCGGGATGCCCCTGAGGCCACAGGTAATACCGAGTCAAAATACACTAGCATATATCAGTTTAAGATTTCCTCAGTTTTGTGACTCACTTTGACGGTCTTTCCTCACAGGGGAAGAGCCAGAAGACTCAGACTTTGATTTGCCAAAAGTATATGAGCCTATTGAATCATTCGAGACTTTAAAGGACCGTCTGAACATGTTCCTAAGCCATTACAATGAGAGCATTAGGGGTACTGGCATGGATATGGTCTTCTTTCAGGATGCTATGATACATCTGGTCAAGGTACTCTAAAGAATTTGTTTCCTTTGTCATGTGCCCAAACACGCAGCTACATGATAAAGAAAAGGCAAGATTAGCAAGAATAGATATCATGGGCTTTTTACTTCACATACTTCACATAGGAAAATGAAAGTATACATTTGTAAAAAAAAAAAAAAAAAAAAAAAAAATTTTTTTTTAAATTTTTATTAAAAAAAAAAAAAAAATAAAATTAAATTTTTTTTT
>VUQS01002998.1:13903-34821 GCA_015108495.1 Heterochromis multidens
ATATTTACTAGTCATATGATAGTCTGAAATAAATATTTCAACACTTTCAAACCCGAAACACTAACCTCAGAGTTGTGATGAAGCCAGAGAGTCAGCAAAGACATTACAATTCAACCTCTAGATAACGATGTTGACCCCTACTGGGAAAGTCATCGGCTAATCAAAGCCAACATTAACTTCATGGGGGTGATAGATCTCAAGTTTGGGAATCATTCAAAACGTAAGGATTTGTCTTCTGGAGAGCCACAATTCACAGTGATCCAAAAAAAGAACCAAAAAAAACCCCCAATCTATTCTGTGCCAGTTCATCAAGTACATGTTCAGTAATATCACACAAGCACAACATCTGGTGGAACTAAATCCATCTTTCTATTTTCTTTTATCCCAGAAGATATGGGGCAACATGTGGGGTAGGACATCAAATGGCTAACATGGAGAGAAAGACATCCATTCATACCCACATCCACACCTACAGCTCGTTTAGACTCACTAATTAATATAACATTCATGTCTTTGGACTGTGGGAGGAAGCTGCAAACTCCTGCTCAGCAACAGGTTTGAACCCAGAACCTTCTTGTAGCGAAGCAACAGTACTAACAACTGCACCACTGTGACACAGGTGGAACTACATTTGATGAAAAAGAGAAATCTGAGCTTTACTTTAGGTTCATCCAACAATCCATCCAACAGGTGTCAAACCTAAAACATTTACTCTAAGGCAGTGATCCATGAAAATACAGATGATCAGTTAGGTATCATTAGCATCTGATCTAAATTTGGTCCCCTCAATACTGGAATACTTCATAAATTAAGTGAAAAGTCAGAAAAGTCAGTGGGATTAGTTAACACACTAGGATTCATTCTCTGACAGTCTGAATATCTGATATCTATCCATCCAATATTTAAGCAATTTATGTCTGGACAGAAGTGGTGCACAGATCTGCCCATGCTTATAATTCATCCTGAGGGGAACACGACAAGTCTGAACCATATTTTATAGTAATCCATCTGACAAGCTGGTTAGAATTCATCTTCTGGGGACATGAAATACCTGAATCTAACTTAACAGTAATCAGAAAAATGAAAAGTCAATATATTACAGAAGACATTATGCTCCATCCTCTGGAGATTATGAATGACTGAGTTTCTCACTTAACTTTGGCCTTCAGGTGATGCTAGATTTTAAAATCTATTTGGAAGACTTAAAGCCTGAAAATCTCCTTCACAACACAGGATGTTCAGGACTGAGTTTACTTAAGCTGATACTTTGGTGGCATACAATGAATAATATATAAGTCTAACTAAATAAGTCATTGATTGCTGTTACATTTTGCCAGCAGAAATTAGGTTTAAATAATCTCAAATTAGACAAAAGGAGGAAATAGAATTTGGTGAAACAAAACCCCAGCATGCAGCATCTTCTTTTTTACTTCCTGCTGCTGGATAAGTTTAAGCTCAATATTGTACAAGAGTTGATCTGAACTCACTAAACTTAAGTCTGTGGCAGCTCCTCCTACACAGTTTTTTTTTCTCCTGCAGAGTTACAACTTCACTGCTAAATAAGGCAAACGAGTCCACAGAGGGAGACGTGTGTCATCACTGAACAGGAACCAATAGCAAACGCAGCAGCTGAACGGTTGCATGTAAAGCACTGTCGTAAAGGAGTTATTTCAACATAGGAATGTGAGCTCTGACATATCAGGAAGGAGAAAAAAAGAGACACAGGAGGTCCCAAAGGTTTAAAGACAAAAAGAGCTTGCATTAGTAGTTGCCACACCCATCATCTGAGCAGATGCTTCACTCTCTCTAAAGGGGAACTTCAACAGAGTGTGATGGGTTTTTTTAATCTATACATAAAAGGTTTGCTCGCTACAAGTCATTATACTACAGGAGCTTATGGGAGTTTGTGCTTTAGTAGAAACTCAGAGGTTCTCTCTGTAGAGGCAGGTGAAATATTAATGAAAGTCAGCTTGTTAGAGGAGTAAAGCTAAAAATTAACATATTTTCACTGTAGTTTGAACCAATACACAAAACGTAGACCACAATGTTTGACATATTGTGGAATAGATTACGCAATGCAGTGAATACACAGTTAAGTGCTCTGACAGTGTAGTCACAGGGCTCAAGGCTCAATGGGTGATGGAGCACAGAGACTTAAAAGATTAGTGTCCCGCCAAGTCAAGCTGCCTGATATATAGGCTGTTTAACAAAATCTACACCGGCCAGCTACACAGCTACAGTGGTGCGTTTAAAACAGTATTCACTCTTTACCTGTGCACATCTTCTTGAAGTCCTCATAGTCCGTCCCTACTCCTGCAGGCACGATGATGTTGTTCTCATATTTAAACACAGCCCTGGAAGGAGCACAGTGGGCTATTACTGCAGGATCACAGGAGTTTACACTATGCACACACAAGCACCACTGCACAAAAATGCCTGAGACGCCCATGCAAGGTAGCTGCTGTGCATCAGCCATGTGCAAGTGTCACCACTATAACATTTTCTCCTATGAATACAGGACAAAGGAAATTACTTCTGCCCCGCCGGGCCTGATAACAGTACCGTGTGTGACCGCTGAACAGCCAGAATACAGATCAGCCACATCCGATGGACAGGATAGCGAAAGCTACGTGTATTTTAGCCAATATTTCTACAAGAAACAGCCCACAATGTGCTATTCTAAGCAGGTGTTAACTGCATAGGAAAAAAGAGCAATTTAAAGTTGCCGTGCCGAAGTGCACAAGTAAATGTGACCAAACATACAGGTGATGACATTTTATTTGACTTTATTAATTAGAATTATATTCGGCATGTATCACGTTAGCCAAACGGCGCTTATTTAAACAAAATGTGAACTTTTTCCAATGAAGTCCGCCTCTTCATTTTGCACTCTTCCTTATTGAAAAGACGGCGCAGTGGGCGGTAACAGACTAAGTGAAATCCACTTTTAACCAAGACTACACTAAATAAATAGATTTTTTCTTGTTTTATTGGCCGCCGAAGTAGATAATGGCTAAAATACCATCGGGCAGGATGAAGGATTATATGCATGTCTCATTAATTTTCGGTAATTTTAGTGTTAATATAAAATAATTACATTCTTCAATGGAGTATTGCTGAGTAACCGTGCCCGCACACTCACCAATTGGTGTCAGTGTTATCGTCCCTGACTTGGTTGTAAGCCTCTCTGCAAGCCTCTTTATCGATCTGGGTTGCCATTTTTCGGATGGACAAGTGTCAGGCAGTCGAAGTGAGCGTCGAATCGGTCCGAACCAGGGAGGGCCAAACACCACGGTAATAAAGCAGCTAACTTACACAGTGGATGCTACACATCAGAGAACTATAACCGATAGCGTTACACGGCAGGCTTCAGTCTGAAATCACGACCGCCGCACTGGAACAATCAATCCGGTCAGACTCAGCGGGAAAAGACGGCTCTTCTTCTAGCAGCTCGGTTTATTTCCTGTATGTTACCACTTTATGGGCGTGGGTGATGTTAGTCAATCAGGTCGCCAGCAGACAGACAGAGAAGCTCCCCCAGACGATGAATTCACCTCCTCCTGGTCAGTGAGCGTTTAGCAAAAGGCGCTGTCAAGGCATCCGGGACACGCAGCTACCCTTTCCAGCAGGACTTTTCAAAATAAAATCACAAGCCGCGACACAAAACACTGAGGCACTTTCTCAAAACTGAGTTAAATCCTAATGTAGTTTTTTCACATCTTACATTGCCGTGAAAATATTTGGAATTTGTATTTTTTGTTTAAGAAACAACAAGACCTAAGAACAGTGCGAGTGCAGCAGCCATTATAGAAGAGATTATTTTTTAAAGGCACTCCCTTAAATGACCTTATTTTGGGACAAAGTCAGCAAAATTTTAACTGATTTTATCAGATTTTTCTGATTCTTTAGATGCAGTTTCTATGTCCCAGTCACAAGCATTAAAAATCAAAGTTCATTTAAATAATCAGAATCAGAATCAGAATACTTTATTAATCCCAGAGGAAATTATGTGGTCACTCCAAGACAATAAGAACAGTAACTAACAAGTTAAAATACCAATATTAAATCACACAATATATTACAAAATTACAAAATATTACAAATGGTGCTAACAATAAGCCCGGTACTCCGTCTCATCACCCCCACTGATGCATCCAACCACTGCAGAGTCATCAGAAAACTTCTGAAGATGGCAGATCTCTGTGCAGTGGCTGAAGTCTGTGGTGTAGAGGGTGAATAGGAAAGGGGAGGGAACGGTCCCTTGTGGTGCCCCAGTGTTGCTGACCACCTTGTCAGACACACAGTGTTGAAGATGCACATATTGTGGTCTTTCTGTCAGGTAATCTACAATCCAGGACACTAGAGAGGCATCCACCTGCATCGCCGTCAGCCAGGAGAGTCAGCCTGATGGTATTGAATGCACTGGAAAAGTAAAAAAACATGACCTTCACAGTGCTTGCCGGCTGGTCCAGATGGGCATAGACATGACTGAGCAGGTAGATGATGGCGTCCTCAACTCCAAGGCGGGGCTGGTAAGTGAACTTATAAAAAAAAAAAACTGCATGTATAAAATGACCAGTTTAAACTGGTAAAAACTGCTTCAGATGTTTTGTGGTCTTCAAAGAAGTTTAAAATCACTTTATTTTTCCTTCAAGTCATACTTATTGGCTTGATTTATATTATTAATACGCCAAGTTACATGTTTTCTACAATACAAGCGGATATGCCTTCCAGCATATAATTGAAACTGTTGTGAACCTCAGCTGCACCGTGCGTCAGTGCTACAGCATACATGACTTCTCTGTCTCCTGGTTGGGTTATGAAGCAGCCTTTGAGATGGTCCTGCCATCCTTCCTCATCGTGTAATGAAAACCTTGAAAAGCTGCTGAAAACTGAACAAGGGAAAGTAAGCATGCACTTGACCCCAAGTAATTTGCACACAGAGATGCTGAGGTTACTACACCCACCTTTCCTTATCCTTTTTTCAACTACTCCAAATGAAAACCAGTCTTGGTTGCTATTTATCTATTCAAACCCAACTTTTAGGCATGCACTAGACATCGTGCATTTGAGTAACAATCTGGAGGGCTGGATAGTGGACTCTCTGACAAACAGAAAACAAAAGGTAAAAGTAAACAGTGTTTCATCAGGTTCATTATTTTCTTATACTATCTCACCCTTGGATTTGTCTTCTCACCTGTATTTCATATTCTTTATGTACATGTGCCAAGATAAACATGAGTTTAAGCCCGTATTGAAATCTCGAGATGATACGCTAATGGTGAGTCTGCTCCATGAGTCAAATCACGGCCCTGTCACTGATGAGTCTGTCACCTGGTGTGACACTTTTTTTTGGACCTGCATATATTCAAATCAAAGGATATGATCACAGAGTTTAGAATGATGACTTTGTTTAAAGCAACAGGTATCTAAGGGCAGTCAGAGACAGAATCATAAGATGTGTGGAATAATAGGATCACAGTGACCCTTTTAAATTGGGCTTCTATTGCATAAATCTTGTTATAGTTACAAACTTGCTAAGCTTACACTAGTAAGTTCATTGGCAAGTCTAAAGCAGTTCAACCTCAATCAGTTCTTTACTCCTTACGGTTGTAGTGTCCTTCACTGTGCCACCAATTTGTGGCCCTTGTTGGATACCAAAACAGATGAGATGGTTTTGTACAACAACTGCACAACAAAGCTGACATGAGATGATTTGCTTAACACATGTATGGCCCTTTAGGTTTTTGAGCGAAATGGTTAGTGTATGTTGAACTTTTGGTCTTAGGTGTACTTAAACTCTGATACTATTTTTAATTAGACAGCTATTGGCTTTATTTATTTTGAAATCTGCATTACTCACCTGCCACTGCATTAGTTATACCGAGTTAGTACTAGGGCTGGACCTCCTTTTGCTTTCAGAACTGCCTTGGGTGTACATAGTGATTTGTTGTTTGGATATTTGCATATTTGTTGCTCTGGAGTGAATCTGCCATCTCAACAGCAATAATAATGAAAGCTTGGTTCTCAAGGTTTTCTACTCTTAAGGCCAGATAGCTCGTACTTACAAAGCACTTTACAGAGACCTTGGTCAAAATGTGTGTTGTACATACACTACCAGTCAAAAGTTTGGACACACCTTCCCATTCAATGTGTTTTCTTTATTTTCATGACTATTTACGTTGTAGATTCTCACTGAAGGCATCAAAACTATGAATGGGCGAGTGGGGATAGATAGATAGATAGATAGATAGATAGATAGATAGATAGATAGATAGATAGATATACACACATTTACATTATTTTCATCAAAGTATATCACAATGTGTAAAACCATCTTTCCTATTCTGAAAAATAATTATGATGTTACATAAAAACTGAAGAATAATTTGAATCATTCTCTTTTACTTCAGCTTCTTAATAGCACTGCAGAAACCTAAAGCCACAATCCATAAATACATGCTTCCATTAAAACCCATGCTAACATTGTCATCCTGACCTTTGTCAGGCTACTGATTTGTTAAAGTTAGTTTGTATCAGTAAAAATGGTCAAAACACTAGAACAAACTAATTGTGGTTATAAAGGTTAGTGCTGATTAGAAGTCAGCATGCAGAGTGCAGCAATTACCACTAATGACACATATACCAACATTTAATTATTGGGCTTTTTTAGTAGGTAGCTTTTGTTTATCAGTTGAGTAGTGCTGCATTTTTTTCTATTTTAAGGTGTTAACAAGTTTAAACGGCATGTTTTGAACTGTCAACAAAAGAAGAGATGGGGTCATATCACAATCAGCATCAAATTGTTGATATGTTAAAAAAGTCAAATTGTGATGATTGTTCTAAAAAAAAATTGGTAAGAGACACACAGATATAATTTTCTGGGGACATCATAGTAAAGGAACTAGTGGAACTAAGTGTTGTATTGATTTCACATTCAGTAAACTATTACTGTTGAATCAATAAATAGTTCATTAGACTGTTTCTTGTGTCTAAAACATCAAAGCTGCTGATGAGACCCCCACTGCCCTCCTGCAGTAGGTTGAACAAAAATAGTTGTCTGAAAACAGCAATGCTGATGGTGATGATGTCAGGTGAACTTTGAAGTAGGCTACTGAAATAGAAAAGACAGAATATCATGGGCAAAGCAACTGAGACACAGCTCTTGTCAGTTGTTGTTTCAGAATGGTTTAATGTTTGTGTGAGTTTCTCATTTTAGAAGGAAAATACTTTTATTTTTGCCACTTTTTTCATAATGTTAGAAATTGTGCTAGGTGTTTCTTGAACTGACTAAATATAAGAATTAGCATTCTTATATTTAGAATATAAATACATTCTACCTCGTTGTCTTTCTCGGGGTGCTAAATACTTCTGTCAGAAGTGGCTGACGTAGCAGAGATATGTATCCTGTGGCAACGGTGCATTAATGCTGCGAGCTGTGGAAATGTTGGATACCCTGTTTGAAAGCGAGGCAATAAGCGAGGTTGCATAAGAAGACAGAAGGCAGCACATATAAAATCCAAATGCGTATGGATGAGTAAACGAATGTTCTTTATGATCATTGCAGAACTCTGAGTTCTAGAATAGTGTAAAAATTTTAGGATGACTTTTCATTTTCTACCCTTATCAGGTCCTTATTTGAACTTCCTACAGACAGTGAGAGTGAGTCAGACATCCTCCTTCACAGGAGCCAGGGAGGCAAGATAGGAATCAGCCACTGAAGGGACTTCCAGGTTAATAATGTAGCTGTCAAATGTGCTGAGAGTGGTTGGGATAAGTGCATGCCATGTCTATGAGAATGCATATGTGAACCTTGATTTATGTTACCTGCCTACCTGCAGCCTACATTTTAATAATACACTAAAGTGTTTCTGCAAAAGCAGGACCTCACAATGTTGAATGAAGACATTTTTACTTAGTTTTTATTCTGTGCTCCCCTACTGTGACAAATCGATGTCTGCCCAGGAAAAGGTTAAAAATGCTGTGAAAGAATTTGAATCCCCTTAACGTGAACCTGCTCTGGAGTCAGTTATCTTGTTGTGTCGTCACATATTTTGGTTTTACAAAGTCATCTTTGTGGGACCAAAAGATATGGTCCATCCAGTGACTTTAAGGGACCTTTATTCTGTAAAGCAACAAAGGCTTTGAAAGCTTACTACATGTCACAGGCAGTGAAATGGTGTCTGTTCTGTCTATTTTGTGTAAGACTATGATAGCCGTTTAAGACATCTCAGATTGTTACGTGAATACATAGTGAATTTTATATAAATTTAGAACTCTGTGATGTTTTAGAAATGCAGCACTGCAAGGTTTTCTTCTTTGCCAGAGTCACACAAATGCCTTTTTTGGGCCTCTGCATCATTTTTTTGTCATGTTATGGTTGTTGTGTTATGTTATGGTGAGCTATAGACATGAGTTGTGGAGGCAGACACACTGTGAGAATTTTGTGCAAAATATCAACAAGTTCAAATATTGTATGTGATCCCTGAAGCCTAAAATCAGCCACCAATGCATGTGTGTCACTTTGTAAGGCCACTATGTTAGAGTGAAAAAGCTTTTACAAGGTTTCCCCATTGACTCTCAGTGGCTCAGGTGGTCCAAAACTGTATAGCATAGAGGAGTAATTATACTTGGTTCCAATTATATGATATGAGCTATATGATACCCTGGCCCCAATGTCCTAGGTTGTTGTTTAGGTCTGTTATGAAAACGGGCGTCATACAGTCAAACGGTTGATAATGCTTTGCTGCGTAGTATGTCACAATGGACTGCATCTGCTCAGAGTATCCTCACAGTAAGACTAGCATCTTATTATTATTGTTGTTTTATTAGTCTTCCACAAAGGTTCCCCCACTTCTATGAGGATGACCAGTTTGTGCACAACATACTTACTAACATTTTCTTTTTTTTTTTCTTCATCGCTGGAATGATGTTGCCCATGTAGTCAAGTGGAATTGTGAAAGCCAGTCGGTATCATACACACAGCTTCAGTTGCCATTTTCTGTTTTTCATTATGTTCCTGGAAATTGCTAGCTAGCACCTCCTTCCTGATGACATCGTACACATTGTGAAAGACTGCAAGCGTGATAGATTGGGCAGCAATGTGTAGTTTGTTATGTCGTCAGTCATGAAAAGGCAAGCTATTATGACTCCAATTGCCTAATCTGACACAGCGACCATCCTGACCCATAAAAATTCTGTGTAGTCTTAGCCCAGCGTTTGTCTTCCCTCTTGATATATAGCAGACACCAGTCAACTTGATGACTCAAAGCTAGACCATGTCCTATAAGAGCAGCTCAAGAGTTTTGCTAATTTCCTACATTTTGAAAGATTCTTCACTGCTTTTCGTTTTCTAGTCTATAGTTTAGTCAAAATGACTGTTTATCCATGCACTTAGTTGCTGAGATATCATGTGTAAAATCAGAAAATAAATAACTCTGGAACAATCCAGTACTATGTTCCTCCCAACAGCATTCAGAATTGGAGATCTCTCATACTCTGCATTGGTGACACATTATAAATGCAATCCCTTCTATCCTTTAATTCATGATACCATTTCTCCACTCCCTTGAGGTTTCAGTGCAATAGCACATCCAGTCGGCTGGCCAGTGTAAAGGTGAATAAGCTTTACATTCCTGCCAGCTTCTTCTTATAGGTACATAATGGTGGTGGGATCACAGACAGACCCCCAAAGTGCATGTTTGCCTGCTGCCACAGTGACAGGCCCTCATAAATCACTGTTATCTCCAACCAGTGGCACACGCCGCTTTTGTCCTTCACACAATGAGGGCCTTCCTCCATGATGGCTGCAGACAGTTTGTAAGCTGTGGGGCAGCTGGAGGCTGATGCACTAAACACATGTACACAGACACACACACATTTGTGTGAATCACACTAATCAACACTCTGCATCCCGCTCTGATTTTCAGTTACATGCAGTATAAAATTCATGACAAAATTTCCTCCATCAAAGGCAAAATTTGTTGGTCCTGTCACACAGCCTTGGAGCAGCCTTTGATATTTAAAACCTGTCCCCTATCTACCTACAAACAGCATGTCTTTACTCTAACTCTCACTGCAAATCAGATGCTGTTTTTGTTTGTCTTATTTTTGTATGCAACTGACATGAAGTTACAAGAGATAAAAGCCTTTGCTGGGATATGTGAAACCTATAGCAGGTGAGAAAGGCGTTCAAACGGATTTGAACATGTTCACATACATTAACTGAGACAAACGCACATGTTACAGTGACAGAATTGTGTCCTGTGCAAAAAAAGAAGGGAAAAGAATACAAATGATACATAATGCAGATGTAATTACCATATTTCCAATAGATTGCATTCCTTCAATAGCAGAACAATCCACTAGCATTACTATTGCAGCAATAAAGTTGCTGGATATTTGACAGAGGATTTTACCCCAGTCATAAAGCCATATGTCAGTGAAGTATAGCTCTCTCTCATCATGCATGCATTACTTCTTTGTGCTTGTGCAAGTTGGGAGTGTGTGTCTGTGTCTTCTCAGCTAAATCATTTCTTTTACAATAGTATTATCAGTACACTGCACACTAGGGACCCATTGACATGTAGATTCTGCACATATGTCATTTTAAAATGGCAACGCTCATCTGTAATGAGGCCGCGAGTGTTCCTTTATTGTCAACAAAGCAGCTATTTTCTCCATTTACTATTTTTTCTCCTTTTTCTTATTCTCCTATTTTTTGTGTCTATTTTGTGTGTGCCTCTAATATTTTGCTAATCATGAGGTGCTATTAGAGAGAGAAGGGGGGACAATATCCAAAGTACTGGCAATGGAGTCTCAGTATAGTCATCAATACACAGCAAATTATAATGATGAAAGGCTCTGTTCTTATTAACAAACAGTGTTGACATTTTAAAGTGACACAATCTCTTGCTGACATTAACAAAGATTATTAGTTCACCTCATTTTAGTGTAAACAAATACAACAGCATACAGTACATTGTGAGCCATTATGTGTAAACCATTATGTATAAACTGGTTACATGCACATTTTTAAATTAAATCAATTCGATTTTGTATTAAGGGAGCATTAGTGTTTTCTTAGAACTGAGCAAGTTTGACAATATAGGTAAGGATTTACTTATTTTATGATAAAGTATTTAACCTCAATTTAAGCTTGATTCACAGTCCTGTAGCTCTTGTGCTATGCTAAGATAAGGAATATGGACATTTATTGTGGGAATATACCATTAGGAAGAAAAGCAAACAACAAGATCTGTAAGGCGTGGACAAGAAGCACAGCCTGCAGTGGTAAGTTTTAATAATTTTTAACACTTGGTTTCATGTTACTACAAAGGACAAACAACACAAATATAAACAAGACCAGCCCAATTTACCAGAGGGTCAACATATTTGTTACTCTGCCCCCAACTGGCAACAGAGAGCTAGAACATGCTGAGAGAGTTCAATTTAGTGCTAATCTCTGAGTAGCACCAACACAAAAAACAATACAGCGCCATGGCCCTTTAAACTACTTAAAATTTAAAAACCAACAGGTTTTAATTAAGAACTGCTTGAGAGCTGTTTGATTTTATTAAATAACTCTTTTAATAAAGTACCATAAAACATTAACCTACCATCAGTTATAAAAACTGATCCTTCAAAAAGGGTGCATGGTCTTGGGAAATGGCCTAAGCCAGTAAAACTGTCATGTTTGATCAAGAATATAGATAAAGTCCTCTTTATCGTTGCAATATACATATTGTAAGTCATTGCCAAAAAAAATGAGCACAGGACTAGAATCTGAACAGTGTCCTGTTAAGATTGTACAAAGTTTGTAAGAGCATGAACAGCCAAATTACTGGCTGCATCACACAACTCAGTGCCCCTGACACACACTGACTGAGAATTTCAATGAAAATGCCAGCCTGCTCAAGTCTTTCAAAGCCACACTTGTTCAGGTCAGGTACTTTGCATAGCAAAGCTGTGGCAGGTAGGCTGAACTTGTACTAACTGGGTACAAAAGCAGGCAAGCAAGCAATACACAGCACAGAGTGGAACTTTCAAGCTGTTTCTGTCACATACAAAATTAGTAACAAATTCAGTACCTAAAGACATGTACACTGCTGAAATAAAGTAGTTCACCTTCTTTGATTTTACCCAAGAGATCCCTAATTCTTACCAATGGTTGAAGCAGTAGCATTTCTGAAGTATTTTTTTGTGTCCACTGGAATTTACAAAAAAAATTGTACATCATTAACAAGAATCTCCTACCTTATAAAACAATCCCACAGCGGTTTTGTACCAGCACAAAAGCATATGTAAAATCTATGGTGGACATATCCGTTTGGTAACTTGGAAAATGTAGCTTTGTAACATTTGGTTAAAGGATGGATTCCAACTCAAACCATGACCGTTCTGTATGCCCCAACCAAGTAGTTTAAATTATTAATCCTTAACAAGATGAGACTTAAACTCTAGTCTCCTAGTCGAAAAATCTGTACCACAACCTCACGTTCCTTTTCAACACAATTCTACATCTTCAATTCCAAAACATTGGGACTCTGTGTAACATGTAAATAAAAACAGAATGCAGTGCAAATCTCACAAACCCATATTTTATTCACAATAAAACATAGAAAACATATCAAATGTTTAAACTGAGAAAATGTATCATTTTAATGAAAAAAAAAAAGGTCATTTTAATTTGATGGCAGCAAGACATCTGAAAATGCTTGCAACAGGGCCATGTTTACCATTGTGTAGCATCCCATCTTCTTTTAACAACAGTCTGTAAACATCTGGGAACTGAGGAGACCAGTTACTGGATTTTTGGGAGAGGAATGGTGTGTCATATAGGATTCTAGCTGCTCAACAGTCCCGGGACATTTTTGTTGTATTTTTTGTTTCATGACTCTTCAAATGTCTTCAGTTGGTGAAAGGTCTGGACTGCAGGCAGGCCACTTCAGCACTCTTCTTCTATGAAGCAATGCTGTTGTAATAGATGCAGTATTCAGTTTAGCATTGTCTTGCTTAAATATGCAAGGGCTTCCCTGAAAAAAACATCATTTGGATGGGACCATATGTTGCTCTGAAACCTTTCAGCATTAATGATGCCTTTCCAGATGTGCAATTCACCAATTCCATAGGCACTAATGCACCTCCATACCATGAGAGATGCAGGCTTTTGAAGTGAGCACTGATAACAAGCTGGATGGTCCTACTCCTCTTTATTCCAGAAAATGTGGCATATATGTTTTCCAAAAAGAAGTTGTACTGTTTTTGTACTGTAGATGATGAAAGAATATAAAGTCTTCACAATTTATGTTGAGGAACAAAATGTTCCACAATTTGTAGACACAGTTGTTTATTTTTAATACCACAACCTTTCCAGTCCTTTGGTGCTCCCGTCCCAAATTATTTGAGAGGTGCTGCCATCAACGTCAAATTGACCTCTATGTTTTATTGTGAATACAATATTGGTTTATGAGATTTTCAGATCATTGCATTCTGTTTTTATTTACATTTTACACAGCCTCCCAACTTTTTTGGAATTGGGGTTCTATATGTCATTTTAGATATACTAGTCATTTTGGGATGGTAGAAACAAATTGGTTATTTAGTTGGATTTCTTGCTCTTTTTACATGATAAGTTTACATTTAACTCATTAAAGAACTAATTGTCAGATGTGATCTGATGTTAACGTTTTGTTTAAAATGTTTATACACAGACTCAAAAGACTTCACTTAGTACAATAAAAGAAACTGAGACTTCATCATGTTCAGTACGTTTACAACTTTAAGAAGCACTTGAATTAAATCATTTTTACAGCAACACAATCTCCATGAATCCATATGTGACATATTAAGGCTGTAATGTCCCAATTAAAATAAAAACTGTATGCCTTTTTCTCTGTAATTTATTTACAGTTTGACCCTTAACAGAAGGAAGGCAATGATAAAATGTGAACATGACAGATAAAAAAAGAAAGAAAACACAAGCAAGTCTTGATTTTTTCACATTTAGTTCCAAACAGACCACTGATCAGAGCAAAAAGTTAAACAGATCCATAAGAAAGAAGCTGTGATCTTGTCAGAAATATTTAAGTCACAGGCATCTTCACACTACATACAGTAGGTTCTTGTTCATGAAGAACTCTTAAGCATTTTCTAAGAAAAAATTACAATAAAAAAATAAAGACCTCATTTATGTTTTGTGTAAATTTCAGTACAATCTGCTACTCCCCATTGGGATTAGGTGATGCACACTTATGACACATGGATGTCTATTTGAACAGAAGCTAAATCATGTAGCATGATTCAAGATGGCAAGTCTCCCTCCACACACAGCAAATAATGACAGCAATGTGGGATGGGATTTACATGTTTCGTACACTTATTTATAGAAAAAAAAGAACTAATCTGAACTAATGCTGGCAGCTAAATTCAAACTGATGATCTGCCACACTGCCAACAAATCCAGCGTTTATACAAATATCATTTTAAGTCAGACTTTTTTCAAGTCCTGTTGGGCAATTAAGCTAAATTGTGGGAATATTGCTAACAATTCCAGCTTTATGAAATATAGCATCCTAAAAGTGAAGTTAACAGGCTCCTCAATAAGCCATTAAATTAATTTCCTGATTCAAAATGAATATTCTTTAGTTTCTTACAGCGTGTACATTAAAGCAGTTTTTTAGATGGACTGGAAAAAATACACTTTATGATATTTCTACCTTATTTGCCAGCTCTTATTTGGTTATTTGTGGGAAATGTACAGATTCTTATGATGACCTGTATTAAACTGAGAAATGCTGCTAATAGGGGACAAACAAAACTCTCACTCAATCAAAGAACTGAATGGCATTTACATTTAGGGTTCATTTATGCTGTGGTGTTTGTTCCAGCTTTTCCTCTAAATGCCTCTGAATTCCCTGACAAAACATTTCAAACAATGCAATCTTAGACCATCAGTAACTCACCAGAAATTAATCAATACGTCTGTGACACAGTGTAGGCATTTGTCATATGTATTAGTCAGTGGGTGGCATTCAAGCCCGTATGAGTCCTTTCTAGCCCACACACTCACTTACTCACACTCCCCATGCTCATAACCATGAGCAAGAGAGAAGACAAGTCTTTGAATGCAAAATAAGGCATTAATAACAGCACTTAAGAAAGTGAGACATTTGAAATGAACTTTGACAATTTATCCCCTCATAATAAATATACAAGTGCTCAATTATATGCAATTCTACACTCACCAACCACTTCACTGGGTACACCTTGCTAGTATTGGGTTGGACCCCCTTTTGCCTTTTGAACTGCCTTAATTCTTCATGACATAGATTTAACAAGGTGCTGGAAATGTTCCTCAGAAATTTTGATCCATATTGATATGATAGCATCACACAGTTGCTGCAGATTTGTAGCAACTGCAGGACAGATCCAAGCTTTCATGTTGTTTATGCCAAATTCTGCTCCACCATCTGAATGTTGTAACAGAAATCAAGACTCATCAGACCAGGCAACATTTTTCCAATCTTCTATTGTTCAACTTGGCACCTGGTGCGGGGTTCTGCTGCTGTAGCCCATCTGCTTCAAGTTTTGATGTGTTGTACATGCAGAGATGCTCTTCTGCATACCTTGGTTGTAACAAGTGGTTTGAGTTACTGTTGCCTTCCTATCAGCTCAAAATAGTCTGGCTGTTCTCGTCTATCCAGAGAACTGCCACTCACTGGATAGTCTCTCTTTTTTGGACCATTCTCTGTAAACCCTAAGATGGTTGCACAGGAAAATCCTAGTAGAGCAGCAGTTTCTGAAATACTCTGACCAGCCAATGTGGCAATGACAACCATGCCACGTTCAAAGTAAATTGTCTTTCTTCCCCATTCTGATGCTCAGTTTGAACTTCAGCAGGTTGTTTTGACCATGTCTTCCTGCTTAAATGCATTGACTTGCTACCATGTGATTGGCTGATTAGATACTGCATTTGTATTAACGAGCAGCTGCAGAGGTGTACCTAATAAAGTGCATATATTTTCCCCCATTCTTTCTTAATACACTGTTGGTAATCCAATGGTTAGGTTCACAAAATCCAAATACTGGAAAACCAAACTTGAAACTTGAAATACAAGGAATGACTGGGAAACTTGGCCTGGGATTGTAGCAAGTCTATCTGACAGGGAAGAATAGAACTGGGGAACATGTACTCAGGGAACTGATTGGATAATTAGTGAAAGGTGGTGAAAAAATAAGTCAAGGGTAACTTGACAACAAAAGAAAGAAAATCAAAAATTGAAGTGATTCAGTAAAAACTCCAAATATTCATATTTTTTTTTTAATTGTATTTATTTACCTTAATATCACAACAGCGAGGATGAACAAATTGGGAAATGGGGTTGCTTGGTTATTTCCCTCCATACTTTGACTAAAAGCAGCTTAATGTCCATTTAAACATAAAGTGAACATTTAATTAATACAAAAATTCTGATTACCCTTTTGTTTTTAAAGTCTAAAACGCTCTTTAACTTTTCAGGTCATAATGGACTGATTAGGATTTGTAAACCAGGTCAAAAACTGTGTAAAATTGAGTAGGTCAAATTGTGTAGGAATTTGACCCAATGCTCTATTTTAACCTAATTTTGACCTCATTTGTGTAGGAAGCTTGCAACTCTGTCTTACTCTTTGTGGGAAAGGTTTGTCTCCAGAAAGGTCTGGGATGCATCCCTAAAGAATTATGCCAGAATAAAAGCAGTCTGGTTGTATATCTAATGCAATAGCACAGTAACAAGGCTAACTAGCTACCCTGCAGGACAAGAGAAATTCTGCCTCAAGAAGGCTCCTGACTTTAAGCCTGAAATATGAATCTTTAAGTGTAGTTTTCCAGCACAATGTATGGTATGTAGCCACAAAGTGCAATCAAGTATAAGAGATTCAATGAAAATGAGTCCACTGTGGTGACATAGAGATAATAACATCTACAGGCAGCAGCTAATGTGTAATTTTTCTTGACATCTCTTGATGGTCTTTCTCGATGGGATAAAAACCTCAGGATATCAGTAGCTTAGAGCATATAACTGGTAAATGCTTCTAGTAGTCCATTAGCTGTACTGCTATGTGTCAAAATTCTGAAACAACCAACTGTGCACAGCAACAAAACGTTACTGCCCACAATCTGCTCATCCGTTAACACTTAAACATCGAGGGAACATTTCAGTCTTTCAGGTCCTTTGAAACCAGTCCTGTATGAAATATGGTATATTTCTCAGAATTTTAAATGTAATGTGTATCTGCATTAGTGCATTTCAATTACTCTGTCAACATCCTCTCTGTTTCTGACAGTTTCATCATGTACTCTTTCCTTTTCCATCATCTAGATCAAGCTCGATCAAACTTAATTTAAAATATTTCTCTCTTGAAGGGGTCTGTGCAAGCACTGTAAATGACATCTAGCTTTTTGTGTGACAAATCAACATGTTTCCCACTTTTAAACTACTAATTTTTTATTTGTCAAGTCAGCAAAAACTGGTCACAGGCAGGCCAGAGCATTTAGCCACTTTATTGCCTCCCTTTTCCCCAGAGAAGCTCCCTGTCTCAGCCAGGCCTGGCTGGAGGAGGTTTGCACAACCGCTAAATCACCTGTGGTGCCAATAAAGCTTACTGCAATCACATGGGCCCTCTGTGTTGCATGCTGTGCCTTCTGCTTTTGGAAGCCAAATCTAGATTACTGAGCAATGCCATTTTCTAACCCTTTTTTTTTTGTTTTTTTTTAGAGATTTATTGCTTATAGCTGATTTAAAATGATTGTAAATGAATGACAAGAGCTTTTTTTTATTACTGGCTTACCTGTTACTCATATTTTTACGTATTTTAGCAATTTTATAATCACTATAATTGCAAGTCAGATAAGTGTTTCACGTGAACACAGACATATGAGAGACACAACAAAATTAGAATTTTTATATAAAGAAATAGAAAAGATATTCTGGCATCAAGCAGTCTTTTTAATTATCTGGCTAGGGAAAACAAATGAAAATTACTCTTTGCTGCTTACCTCATAAAGTCTCACCTGCTCTCAACACATGTTCATTAATTAGGTTTTCACCAGCAATTAGCATGCATGATCAACAAATGTAGCAATTACAGAACAATGTTGAACAATGTAAATAAATACACTTTTTTTTTTGTACAACCAGTTTCTTAGCTAAAGAGAGGTGGTAAAGCTTTCTTAACAATCCTCCCTTCCACCAGGATCAGACATGCCCATTTCTGATCACCTTGCATTGCTATTGGAAATGGAAATGATTTTAATCAACATTTACAGATTAAAAAAAGGGGAGGAGGGGGGTGTCGGTGGATAGAGAGAGAGGAACACATGATGCAGCACACCTATGAGTCATTGTGGTATAGTGGTTAAAATAGAGCACAAAAAGATAAAAGGATGCATCTGCAAGGCTTCCTAACGCATTCTCAGCTTTTTGTGACTCATCCCAAGGCATTGTTCACATTTAGGCTAATTCATTTCTGTGTCTTTATTTGTGTCTTTGCTTGAGCAATTAACTCTTTATATTTTGTAAATTGCAGCTCTGTTGTTGTAAGTCAAATGGATTTATTTATTTATCTATTTTTCATAAAGCATTCTAATTATCTGTGGGGTAGATGATGTTCCCCACACAGCATCAAGGAAACAGAAAAGTGAAAAAAGTGTGAGATAATCCATAAAGGCCAGACTCTTGACTCCATAGCAGACTTGTTTACAAATGTTTAAAGTTTCCGCCCGCCTGCAGATGTGGCTATTTTTGCTGATTGCACCGCTATTCAGGATTGTAAAGCTTGATTGAAACGTATGATTCACCTGCATGAAATATACAGGAAAGAACAATTTTTTTTACTTTTGCTTGATTTTTGAGTATACATAATGACCTTTTGTCTCAAATGTGCCTGTTTCAGAGTTTGCATTTCTAGACCAAAATGTCATCAAACAGATCAAAAAGCCCGCCACACATTAAGGCTTTAAAAGAATAATAATAATAAGTGTGTGGCCATGTACTGTACATATTGAATTAACTTAATTATTGTGTGGATGGCATTCTCTAAAAATTTTTTCACATTACATTCCTTTATTGCGCTGAAAGTACAGAGTTGTACAGACAATTAGTTTTCATCCCATGTGTGGCTGTCTTATCAAAGTTTGGTCTACATTAGAAAAACTGTGGTTCAGTTAAGTAGTCAATATAACTGCAGTTTCCTGGCTGAGAAAAACCTTTGTCTTTGACCACTGCTGCTAAAAAACTTGCCATTTAAAATTGCCATGAGTGGTGCATTGAGGCAACAACATCCAAAGGAAACTACTCTGTGTGATGCTAACAGTATCAAAGTCTAAACATTAAACCATACATAAAAATGGATTTAGCCACAGTGACATCAACTATTTCTGGACTTCCATTTTTGTGATAAAAGGTTAGAGTGTATAGCTGGTTAGCAAGCTGAATCCATAAACTGTACACATGCAGACTCACACTAGCACTAACACACAAACCAGGTAATTAGCGCTAAATACCACAGTAATAAAATACTAAAATTCTACTCATATTGCTGGAGCTGTACCTCACAGCAGACTACAGCATTTGTTAGATAATTTAATTCAAAATTCACAAAGACAGTGGAGAGGTCATTTTCAATGACTCAAATTAACAAGTGAAGCTTAGCAGACAGCTATGGACTACTGCTGCCTGTGTCAGCACACCTGCCAATCAAAGCAGCCACACCCCTAATTTTAAGCCTTGTTAGCCTCAATGAAATTTAAACTGGGGAGTTAAAAAAACAAACAAACAAAAAAACCAAAACCAAAAAAAAAAAGAAAAAAACTCACACTCCATACAGTTGTTATTTAACTATATGAATTAATTTTAACTGTGGAATCCAAACCATTTTTTTTTTTTGTCTAAACATGCTTTTAAATGCCGTACATTTGGGCATTGTAGTCTATGGGGATTGACACACTTTTGGAGCCAGACTGAAGTGGCCATTAGAGGAACTGCAGTTTTTTGGCACTTCATGTTCCAGTCCCAGAGGTTATTGTTTCTGTTTGATGCCCTGAGATGAGAATGCATAGATGAGATGAGATAAAAGAGGTTAAAAACTGAGCTGACACAAAGATCTGGATTAACTATTTAAACGTGTTTAAATGGAGGTTTTGTCACTTTATCTCATATGATGCAGTTCAGTCATGGTTCTGATGATTTTGCTTTCATGTCTGCAGGTTTATCAGCCAAGAGACTGTGGTTCACATCCTGTTTGTAAATGTGTGTTTTGTACCAGTGTTAATTTTGTTGATGAATAATTATCGTCATACTTTTCGTCACCTTTTTTTTTCTGACGAAAACAAGACGATAACTAAATAAAAACTAATGCGCAAGGACAAAAACTACGATGAAATGTATTCATCAACAAATAAAAACTAGATGAAAATGGTCTCGAGAGATGAGATCCAATCAGAAGTAATTAAGTTGTGTAGAAAGGCGGCACAAGTTTGGAAGTGATCCAATCAGAAGTAACCTCCATGTGCAGTAAAGTTAGATGCGCACAATTTGATCTGCCCCTGACAAACAGGGTGGGGGGAGGGAACTCTCATGCTCCTCTTTCTCATGGAAATGTGACAAAATGTCAACGCATGGGAAGAAGAGAAGAGCAGACATATGGGCACATTTCACATTTGATGTGAAGGAAAATAAGACTCTTTGTGAACCGTGTGGAGCAACTCTCACCAGTAATAACACGACAAACTTTTACACTTTATATTTCAGTCACTGAATCAACTTTAGATTTAGTCAACGATAATCTTCTGATATTTAGTCGACTAAAACTAGACTAAAACTAAAGGAATTTAGATGATGACATTATGACTAAAACTAAATGATGTTTTAGTCAAAAGA
>VUQS01002999.1:6057-16068 GCA_015108495.1 Heterochromis multidens
ATCTGAAATTAATGATTTTTAATAAAGCCAAATTATTTTGGTGATGCTCTTTTCAATTCTTTACTTGAATATGATGAATACAGATGTGGTGTTATGTGCAATATGATTTAATATTTTGCTTTATTAAACTGATGAATATCAGAAACAAAATCCAGATGTCCATATTGGGGCTCAAGTTATTGTTTTCAACACATTGTCTTGAGAACAATGCTTCATGGAGAACAATGCTTCATGGAGAACAATGCTTCATGGAGAACAATCTATGCTGCACCTGTTTAAAATATTTGTTTTCTTTCTTTGCCGTATCTGAAAGTAACAGTTTGATAAAAGCTCTCCACTGATGTAGTCCCCCAGTTGGATTCAACTTTTCAAACTAAAGCCTGACTGATGGAGGATTTCAAGGGTTGGTGCAGATTTTTAGGGAGTAAAAAATTCCTCCCTCTTTCTCCTCGTGTCAAAATGGAGGCCCTTCCTTTTCCATTTAATTTTGGGGGAGAAAAGAAGTCACTGGGCTGAGCTCTGATAAGTAGGGTGGGCTGCCACCATAAATACTTCTGATGTGTCACAAAACCAAACCTCCTGCCTTGTCACTGTGCTGAGCAGGTGCATTAAAGCGCCCACAGTTTGGTCATGTGTGCTTCTGCTGCAGATGGTGGAGAGTATTCAGCATGAAGCACTCTTCCCAAACTGGGAGCCACCATCACTGACCCCCCTTTTCCTCTGATGTTATGAAGAAAGTTTTCATATGAGAGCATACTGGACAAAAATGCACTGGTACCAGTATGTCTGTGGTAGGCCAGTGTCACTTCTAAGTAAAACCTTTTTGGTCATCTTGCTTAAAACAAGGTGGCAGACTTGACCTGTAAAATACAGGCTAAAGATCCAGCTCTGAATGAGCTCTTTGTTTGAGTACTAATGCTTTCAAAGGCCCACAGATGTGGTCTCAGAAGTGCTGCACTAACAGCCATTTTCTCAAATGATGAACATGATCAGGTACTTTGTTAGATTCTCAAAATGTCTCAATACTCGAGTACTGATACTGCATATTTGGAAAAATGATCGCGGGATATTTTATACGTAGTATAGTCACGAAGTAAATCCTCCATCTTGCGTATTGGTTTCCTTTGCTGTTCATGTGTAAACACCATGGCTTAGCTTTAGGTGCTAGCTAGTCCCTCCCAAAAAGCGCTAGCGGGTTTAGCTGTATGTATCTGCCTGCCTAACGCGCTAGCCGCCATTTCATTCTCCGAGGGTGAAGACGAGGAGTGCAACTTTAAGAGGTATGAACTGTATTACCTCGAAATGACGAGGAACAGAAATGTGTCAGGAAAACGATCCGATGCACCGCAGTTCCAGCTGTTTCAGGAGTGTTTGCTGTGAAAGAGATCTGCTAATCCAGCTTTAGCCTCGCAGCTTGTGTGGTGAAGGCCACAGCCTAAATAATAGCACATGATATACGAGTTACTGACTAAAACCAGACAGTATTGCGCGGTAATGGAAGTCTGTGATACTCAGTGCAGTGGTGTTATTTCGCTGTGCAGCTAAGGCCTTTTATCGGCTGCGTTAGGACGGGTGTATGATTTTGAGCCTGGTGTGTCGTTGCTGCTAATGGCTCATTGTTGGTTCCTGACAAACACCTTCACGCTTTTATTGTGGATTCTGCACACGACGCCAGCTCCCTGTAAACACTGAGTTACTGTTGCTTTGTTTCGCTCACAGATAGAAGTTGTTCTGGTGAATTATGTCCACTACAGCTGTCGGTCAATTCCTTCGTCAAACTTTAATTGTTGCGCTCAAACTTTTGCCAAAGGAAAACTTATCCTCCAATTAACACTCGTAGCCGATATAGTGGCATGTTGCAGCCTGAGTTAATAATCATCCATGAAACACAGCAACATGTCCGATGGCTGACTTTGTTAGTAATGCCACCACTTCATTATTTTGTAGGATGTACCAGTGTTCGTATTGATTTGGGACAACATTAGATAATGTGGAGACTTTGTGAGGTCGACAATTAACAGTCGTTACTAACTAGTAGGGGTCAAAACAAGAGTTAAAGTTGTTATCCCGATACACGCTGCAGGAAGCAAGTGAATGGAAACAAGTCACGAAGTTCACAAACTCTTGAGTACAGATTGAGCATTTTATTAAATTAACTGGTAAAAGTTTAAATTCAGTCATCAGAGTCGTGATGCCACTAATGCTGAAGTTCTTCTCTTCCTTTAGTGACGTGGACCCTGCACAATGGTGAAAATATTCATAGGGAACTTGTCCCCAGACACTACATCAGATGAACTTCGCTCTCTCTTCTCCCAGTATGGCAAGATTGCAGAATGCTCAATTGTCAAGAACTTTGGTTTTGTGCACATGGATGACAAAACAGAGGCAGAAGAAGCCATCCGCAATCTCCACCAGTATGAGCTAAATGGCCAGCCTATGAATGTGGAATTAAGTCGTGGCAAGTCAAGAGGATCCACCAAACTACATGTTGGCAACATTGCCTGTACCAACCAGGAGCTGAGGGCCAAGTTTGAAGAGTTTGGCACTGTGTTGGAGTGTGACATAGTAAAAAACTATGCTTTTGTTCACATGGAGCGAATGGAGGATGCCATGGAAGCCATTAATCAGTTAGACAACACAGCTTTTAAAGGTGAACTCTTGGGCTGGGCTTGAATGGGTAGTTAGTCAGATTACTATTTAATTCTGTTCTTGTGAATTGATGGTTAAATTATGGCTTGAATGCAGGTAAGTAAAAAGAAAAAGAACTAAGGTAAGTTTTAATAAAGAATCCCAACATTATTTTAAAGCTGGTATCCGTAATGTCTTTGGTAATATCCACCTGTGTTATGGACTTAAAGGAACACAGACTGGAAGTTATGACTCACTCGTCAGGTAAACACCTGTTTTGGTGGTTATTCCAAGTACCCCCAATTGGTATTTAAGTTATGAACTAAAACTGAGCATGAGTATTTCTACAAATCAAACTAACTGCATAGTCCCATTAAGGGCAGGATGAAAACGGTTGTGATGTAGTCCTGTTCATAGTACATGTGGTGTTTGCACACAGCTACGCTGACACGCATTTGTCCTCAGGATCACAAATTTCGGGTTGCACCGGCGAGATCCATGTGAACTTCGGCAACACGGGTAGAACTTGCAATTGACGCCACACTGACCACATCGTATTAGTTACCTTTTGTTTTCATAGGGGTTTAAGATGTGTTTAAAGTTACGGATTTCAGCTTTAATGACTATATTTTTAGTGCTCAGATCATTAGGTATGTCTTTTTGCTACTGTTGGAATACAATGCAGCTTTTTAGCAGACTGATACATTAGAGAATTTACATGCCACGCAGGAAATATCAAGTATAATATTTAGAATCACTGCAGGTATAAATCCTTATTGAGTCTTTTCTTTTTAAGGCAAACTGATGAGCGTGAAGCTTTCGACTAGCCGCCTGCGTACTGCGCCGGGAATGGGAGACAGATCGGGTTGTTATCGTTGCGGGCAGGAAGGCCACTGGTCCAAAGAATGCCCTCTTGACCAAAATGGCTACCACGGTTCAGAGCCAAAGTCTGATGGATATGATGCCTCGAGATTTGGCGGGCGTGGTCGCAACAGGGGTTATCATCCAGACTTCAGTGGTGATCCAGATTATGGTGGCAGCTGTGCTCCTGTGCATGGTTTTTCCCGAGGTTCTGGTCACAGCAGCAACATGGCAGGGTACAGAAGAGGTGCAGGCTATGAGAGTGCAATGAGGTACGGGCCACACCCAGGTTATGGCGTAAGTGCTGCTGCAGAACATAGCATGGCTCAGATGTATGGCGGTGAGGCGGCATACAGGGGCAACGGCTCACTCTATGGCGCGTTCCCAGCCTACCCGGTGCGACGGTCGCCTTATGAGGAAAGAGATCCGTACGGGGTTGTGGACTACTACGAGAAGTACAGGGCCAATTCTTACGGAGGCAGTTATTTTGAGGATCGCCGCGGTGTCCCCTTGCCTGCTCCATCAGCATCCTCCTCCACAGCTATAATGAGGGAACGTCTGCCTCCCTCTAATGTCAACCCATACGAGCGCCCTCCCCTCCCTCCTCCACCAGCCCCAGTCTCTTCATACTACGCACGTGACCGGAGTCCGATTCGGAGAGTTGCTGCCGAGGCAGATGGATATTCATATGAGCGTTCGCGCCTTTCTCCGGTGACCGCCCTCCCCAGAAGTTCTACCTATGACCATCCGCGGGATCCCGGCACGGAGCGGGCACGATATACATACTAGTGCTTGTCCCATACAGCCAGGGCAGAGCTGATTTTACATTAAGCAGGTAGGCTAGCCGAAGTGCCATGTAAACATCAAACAGTGAATCTCATTGCTAAAGTTAGCCCTCTGTATGTGGGGCATGTGGGTGGGTGGTTAGAATAAGGCTGCAGTGAGTACATTTAAGTCTAAATGGTTGAATACATTCACATTATGCTTTGATCTTATTCCAGGTTCTAATTCACAGTGCAGTGCAAACAGTGGCTCAGTTTACCACCTCTCATTGTCTTGTAACATGCTGTGGTATTGCTGCAGTTCTAAAATGACTTAGCCAGTGTGTAAGTGCAGGTCCAACCTGATCCCATTCACAACACTGTCACAACTGAATTTTTGCCCTTCTGAAACAAGATATATAGTCTGAACACATTACATTAGTGCATGGTGCTTGTTGTAAAGGTGAGTCTTATGTTAATAGAACCTAAAGTGTATTCAGCAGCTTCTAATGTATTATGTGCATTTTAGTGTATTTGTGTTAGTGGAAGTACGCCTCATTACTGCAGCAACAGCAAAACAAATGTGAGTGCTTAAAGCTTGGAAACAAGGACCTGCTCAGCCTTCAGATGGTTCCACTTTTCTATTTGGGGTTATATGAATCCATTTGTGAAATTAAGATGGGAGAACTTTTTTTTTTTTTAATTAAGCTACATTGTGATTGTGATTTTTTTTTTTTAATTATTTTTACTGACAGTAGGCACATTACTCAAATTCCATTGATTTCCAGTGCTATGATAAATATGAGGCTCACATGTTCAGCCTGTTGTAGTAATGCATTGACCTCAAAACCCTTTTTGTCTGTATTGATTTCTCACTATTAGGTTATAATAAAATCTGTCTAAAATTTGAAGATTGTGACCTGTGTGTTTGTACTTCTTGTTTGCTATAAAATGTGAAATTGACAACAGAGTGCATCAGCCAGTGAAAACACAAGGTGAAGACTGGTGGAAAATCACAGTCGCCTCAAGGTGCTTTATACTGTAAGGTAAAGACCCTACAATAATACAGAGAGAACCCCAACAATCAGATGATCCCCTATGAGCAGCACCTGGTGACAGTGGGAAGGAAAAACTCCCTTTTAACAGGAAGAAACCTGTGGCAGATAAAGGCTCAGAGAGGGGCAGCCATCTGAGAGACTGGTTGGGGGTAAGTTCCAGTCTGATATTCAGTGGATATTTCACCACTTTTAAGGGCTTTAAATGTAACAACAACAAAAAAAAGCTGTATTTTATTTAAATGTGTTTATCTGTGTTCTTTGTATACACTCTCTGGACACCTTATTAGGTACACCTTGCTAGTAATGGTATGGACCCCCTTTTGCCTTCAGAGCAGCTTTAATTCTTTGCAGCAGAGATGCAACAAAGTGCTGGGAACATTTTTCTGAGATTTATGTCCATATTGGCATGACAGTATCACACAGTGGCTGCATATTTGTCAGCTGCACATCATGATGTGAATCTCCAGTTTCACCACATCCCAAAGCTGCTCGATTGGATTGAGCTCTGGTGAGTGTGGAGGCCATTTGAATATGGTGAACTCACTGTCACATTCAAGAAACCAGTCTGAGATGATTTGAGCTTTGTGACATGGTGTGTTATCCTTCTCCTCTGACCTCTGGCATCAACAATGCATTTCCCCCCAGAGAACTGCTGCTCACTGGATATTTTCTCTTTTCTGGAACATCCACTATAAACCTCAAAGATGGTTGTCTTGACTATGTCTACATGTGGTTGGCTGATTAGACATTTGTGTAAACGAGCAGTTAATCAGGTGTACCTAACAAAGTGGCAGGTATATATACACACACTATTTGTGATTTGTTGCCTGTCAAAGAAGGGTCAAAATATAGCAGATTTTGAGCCAATGAATTTTGAGAAGGAGAGGCGCAGGGAGGGTCTGATCTGGCCAATAGGAATGCGTTTTACTGCGATAGGCCGTCCCACGTCCCAAGGATTAACCTTTGTGATTTTCTGTTGGGCGCCATTTTGATTAAAGTATTGTGTGAGAGCTGCAGCGGGAAGTACTTTGTCAGATATTTTCAAGTTTATACACATTTATACTTGAGCTGACTGAACACTGATATTGATTAAGCCATTTAACTACATCGAAAATGGCGACGGGAGCAAATGCGACTCCATTAGGGAAGTTGCACCCCAGTATTGGTGCTAAACGAGGATTTGACGCCGGGCCTGGTGCGGGGAACGGGCTGATGCCAACACCGGGGCCGCCCGGGTCCTTTCCTTCTCTACAAGGCTTCCAGCCGTCGATGCCGAGCGCATCTTTTCCCCAGTCTCATCAGTTCAACCCAGGGACTAGTTTTTCGAGCCAGGCTCAACAGCAGTCTGCTGCGGGGAGCGGGATGGGTAAACCTGGTAAGTTAATCTAACCCCTCTACTCTCGACGCGGCGTTAGCGAGCTGAAGCTAATGACGCTAACCAACATGGTTGAAGGGCCCACACTTAGGATGAGTCCCGGCCTTGCACGATGGATAACGGACCACCGAAGTTGGTTAGTAGGCCATAGTTTACTAGTACCTCATGGTGTTAGTAAACGTGGGTTAACAGTGAAGCTTCTGCGTCGCGGTATGTTTGACTAAAAACAGTGCATTGGCTCACTTTTGTATGTAAACCCTATCAAGGCCATAACTGGTCGCCTTTTTCTTTGTCGTGGGTACGTTTAAGCACATGAGGGTAGAGTAGCTGAGAGAGCTGAGAAGTAACGTTTCCACTACGGCGTCTTTCTCCTGTATTTAACTGAACTTCTTAAAGTGGCTCCATCAGTGCAGTGAAGGGCGCTAGAGCTGACGAGCATCACACCGGCATACTGTGTTTCTCGCGGTAGATTTCGGCCAGAAGAAGCCAAGAAAGAAGAGTCGCTGGAGCAGCGAGACCCCTGATCAGAAGACGGTCATACCGGGCATGCCCACCGTCATCCCACCTGGACTGACCCGCGATCAGGAGAGAGCATATATAGGTAAATGCTGAGTAATGACCCTTTGTTAAAAGTCGTTAATAATGGAAATGATAAATGTAGTTTCTTGTGTTATGTGTCTAGTAAATGACCTGTTCGGGGTTTAAGTTTCCCTACCAGTAATAACTTTATCCTGTTTGCTGAATTGCCAACAGTTAGAGCTTTGAAAACACAGCCATTACACGTGCACATGCAAACTCATTGTTTGATTGGGTTTCCAGTATATTTACTCTAATATTACTGTTTTTCACACAATGGGAAATGACACATTTTGCTCCAGCTGTTGACACAAAGCAATCTCTTCTGATGAGCAATGATTACTTGATGATTGAAAGTGTTAAGTTGAATTCTTTTTTATGGAGGTTTAGTGGTACTGCTGTGTAGTATTATGGTTTGCATACCATTGGGCACCCATTAGCAAGAGGAGTAGATTGTTAAACACCACTGCTTGCAGATATCTGTCCTCAGCTGCAGGTCACTGCTCACTGTCTTGCCTGATCCCCTACACATCATCAGTATTGTTCCTGTGCATGGAGGACTTAATCATAATGTCCTAACATTGCTGAAGAATGCTCTGTTTATCTTGGTTTGAAGTGTGAGCAATGCTGCTTCAATGGCAAATTAGTCCAATGTATTTAAAGAAGTCAGATTGTTTTTGTGGGCACTGCAAATTGGAAAATAATCAGTGTGTGTGTGCTCTGACTTTGGCCTGTTTCAAAAACAATGATTATAAGAAGTCCTTTTGAACCACACATGCCTTCCAGCAGCAGTGTAACACCAACATACTGCCTTCACAGGCCCTCAGCGGGTGTTCTGAAGCAGACAAGTCCTTTTTGTCAAAAACTAACATCATTATTGATGTTGTGCACTCATTGGTAATGGTTGATCTTGGTATGTAAACATTCATTTGTGCCCACCCTCCGTCGTCACACTTGTTCTTTTTCCTCATTCAGTAAATCCCCTAAAACAATGTGAGGGAAGAGTGTTAAGATGAACCACAAGTCACTGGCCCTGTATTATTCATCTCAATAACCCAGACTAATAGTTTCAGTGCCAGTGAGTCTGTGTGTTTGGTGTATTTCATCACAGCTTTCATAATGTGCATTAGATGACTGACTGATTTATTTCATTGCCTTTGAAATGAGCCCCTCAGTGTTAGATCTGTTGAGTGACTGATTGACTTTATACTTGGAAAAACAAATAGACCAATAAGTATATCCTCAAAATGTTAAAGATTTAAACTCAGTCCATGGTAGTCAGTAAAGGGTCTTTGTGGAAGAAGCCGTCACTACAGCTTAATTATGGTATACATGGTAGGTATTTTTAGGAGTCATGAAGTTTACCGACACGTTGACATGTTTGTATGTTGACAGGGAAGCGCTTAGACTTTTTCGTGCTAATGTAAATTACCTCTAGAACTTACTGGTAATATGTGCCTCTGATGATTTAATGCTTTAGAGTCTTACCAGATGTTTATATGATCTTCCTTTTGTATTTAACAGACTCACCGTTTGTCTTTACCTCAGTAATGAATGAGACAGTGCTCTAATGTGCAGAGCATTGTCTCTCTGTTGTTATTGTGGTAATCAAATTTCTCTCCATCCTTGTTTTTCTTTCCTAACCTGAATTCTTCCAGTCCAACTGCAGATTGAAGACCTGACTCGTAAACTGCGTACAGGAGACCTGGGAATCCCTGTTAACCCTGAGGACAGGTCGGAAAAAGATTAAATCCACGAACAGTAACACTTTCTCTACCTTCTTGACTTTTTGGAAGACATGTTCAGAGTATATGTGGTTGTTAGCCTAAATCTCACATTTCATAGTAGTAGTAGCTGGAGGATGTAGTTTAGTTAGTAACCTCCTAAATGAAGGACAGTGTTGTTTAGACTGTTTGAGTTCTTCACATTTCCATTTCCTGTTGCTAGAGGAGATTTGATCTACATTAACTTATTTCTAAAGACTGCTCAGCATCCATCACCACTTAGTACACATGACTGCTAGTTTCAGCACTTCTCTAAATATGCTGAGATTGTCTAGAATTGGTGATGGTAGATTTTTAAAAGCACACTCACATTATTTTTGAATTATAGCCTGTGCAGTGAATGACAAAACTCCACTTTTAGACTATTTCTTGTTAAACAGTTGCTTCAGGACGTGCATAGGTGTAAATGTTTTTACTCAAGACAGTGAAGCAGTGTTTGTAATTACACTGAAATGAAAGAATTGTAATAGAAGGGACAGAAATTGAAACCACTCCAGTTAGCCAAAAGCAAACTTGTATGAACAGAAAATTTGAATAAATAGTTGTTGGTGAAAACAAATGTTGCCATATAAATCTGAAAGTTCCTTCCTGACAGGAGAAACATTTGTTTGACCAAAAACGCATCAAATCAAGGTCCACTTTTTTTTTTTTTAACCCAAGCTTTGATGTGGACATCGTTGTCTTCCTCAGAGGAGGAAGGCGTTTGCTCCGAGCTTAACAGCTGCCATCAGCAGAGGAAGATTTTAAGATGTGCTTAAAAGTACCAGAAAAGCTATAAAGTGCTCCCTTTGTTTTGTGTCTTTGTCATAGAAATCTATACAAGTTTATGGTAATTATTTCATTTTAATGAAATTACAACCAGTGTTTTGATCTTGAGTAAAAAAAAAAAAAAAAAAAAAAAAAAAAAAAAAACTTTTTTTTTTTAAAAACATTTTTTATTTTAAAAAAAAAAAAAATTTTTTTCATTT
>VUQS01003000.1:3747-15118 GCA_015108495.1 Heterochromis multidens
TTTTTTTTTTTTTTTTTTTTTTTTGTTAACATAAGTGATAACAAAAAGTAGTATGTGGTTTGCATAGGTTTTTTTGTACTTAGTTTGCAGCAAATCAGAATCAGAATACTTTATTAATCCCGGAGGAAATTATGTGGTCACAGTTGCTCCAGGACAGTAAGAACAGGAAGTTCAATATATCTACAGTATCATGTTAAAGTTAATCATTTGATTACAGCTTTGCATCTTCTAGTTACAGTACCGTTATCAACCTGGTTTACTAGACCAGTTTGTATGTATGAAACTGGCTCATAAAGCTCTGATACTGTCTCCTGCAGAGAGGATCACAGGCCACACACTCAGTTCCATGCCGCCTGCTCCTTCAGCACATTTCCTCACTTTCCTATGTTCATTGCTAATATTGTCATTAGGACCAATGGACCGGCCGGCTAACATGTTTTCACAGCCGGCGCGTGACATCATCACATTTCAAAAGCACCTCATAAACCCACAGGCTGAGGTTGGGTCTGGGAAAGCTTATAGCCACCCCTCCTCCCACCTAGTCATTGTCTCTGCAGTGACAGTGATCTAAGAGACCATGAATGATGAAAGCAGCTGAAAGCAAAGTATAAAGTAAAGGAGATTTAGAAATATTTTTTCTTTTTTTTAGAAGTAGATTTTAAAAGCACCGCAGTATCTGTTTTTGTAAAGGTTAATGTTTTCTTCTTCTTTTTTTCTTTACAATCCTAAATGTTCTCACTGGACACACTCTGTACCAGGGTGTACAGTGGGGAGAAATTATTATTTTTTTCTGCCATTAAAGAGTTTCTGGAATGTCTACAAATAATCCTTTCTTTATTTAAAAAAGAGAGTAAGAGAGAGAGAAAATCCACCTCAAACAGAAGGGGGAAAAAATCAAACAATAAAAGCTCACAAAAGGCAAATCTCTGGTCAGCCAAAAGGTTTTATGTCAGTCCAGAATCACAATACCAAAAACTTCTATGTGCAAAGTGTGTTTTCCAGCAGTATTGTCCTTTAAACCTTTAAGCAAAGGCCACACAGTGTGCAGAACAAAAGGGGAAATATCTCTAAAAGTGATGCTTTGATCTCCAAAGCGAGCGTTTGTTTGAAACAACTGTTTCCCCACAAAACTGCTTAATGGGGCTAAAAAAGAAAAGGCAATAATCGTCATCCACGTGCGCTTAAATAGCTTACTGGCTTGGTGAATGATGTGCACATGGTCCAAACGGATGCCAATATAATTTCTCGTTAATTATTGATCACAAATTTTTTTTGGCTCATCATTTTCAGTTTCTCACTTTAGAATCAAATAAATACAAATTGCTGGTATGGGGGTTTTGATCTGAAGCTTAATTTACATCTTTCAGAATATTTAATTGCTGCACTCATTATCTTACAGGAAAAGAAGAAAAATTGCCCTATTGGGCAGAAAATTCAAGCTTTTCTGATTTGATTAAAAAATGTTAAGGGAGTCATGGTCCTTTTGCATACTTAATAATGTGCAAAAGATCATCCAGTCCAAATTTAACCAGTGCACCTGGTATTCTTAGTTTTACTAGTTCCTCACTCTGAAACTTTTCCTTCCGAAAGTAGATAAAATCTCTTTGAGAGGTGGTTGATCAGCTTATTGTACACTACACAGTTAGTTTCTCCTCCAAAGAATCTGTCATGTGACATCTGAATCCTAAACCTATCAAATGAGCTTAAGATATACTGGTGAAGCACCCTCTGAGAGATCCCATGACTTGTCAGTAATCCAGAGTCCTCATTTCCCATTGGCTTTTTGGATTACAATATGTTTTCTTTGTGCCATTTTTCTATTCTGCTATTAACACTTAAACACCCCGCAAGGCCTTGGGTTTCTTTATGAAAGCCACAACTAATCCCTCATTACCCCACATTCAAGCGTTTATTGAAATGTTTGCAAGCGTTGTATGTGGTCTTGCTGGATTAGTGGATTCAGCAGTTCACAGCTGAGAATTTTACGCATGCATCTGTGATGCATGCATGAAGATAATGCTTCTTTCAGAAGCTCTTTGCAATGACCTGTGCCATTTCAGGTTATGTTTTATGTTCTCCCATGAGTCTCTGCCATCATACTGATCTATGAAAGTCACGGCCCCTCACGGCAGCCGCAGTTTTGTGAGATGCGGCAACTATTTGTAGTTGAAGGGGATAGACTGTGTGCTGATGTAATCTGTTAAAGGGAAGAAAAACATTGTATAGTTGTTAGTGAATGAGCCCTGGAAGGCTCCAGCCTCAGTGGAGACTGGGAACAGGGGGATAGAGTGGTTTTTTTCAGTCTTTGGCTTTACTTTTCCCCACTTTTTTCCTCACAGTTTTTTTCCCCCAGTTTCCTTTCTTTGTAGAAGGGTACTAAATTTGCCCCTGGCCTCATCATACAATGCAGCCTTTCACACTTGGAGACAAGTATGACTGACAGATGTAAGTTGCTGTTCAGTGTTAAATAAAAACCACTTGACAATGGAAGATTTGGGACAAAAAAAACCTAAGACTAAAATCCATGAGCACGTGGCCACATAATGGCTATGCATTATCTTGAGGATTGTTGGTGTTTTTTAATGTGGCTTCATTTCTCAACGCAGTGAGTCCAATAAAGAGAAAACGTCAGCAGTTTTTTTTAAAACTATAATGGAGTTCAGACCATACTTTTATTACCCTGCCAGTGAGTAATGAGTCTTGAGGTCAACAGATTAAAAGAATTTAGGATTTCCATGCCACATGCCTAATTTGATGATTTCCCACTGAAAACTAAAACCAGAAGGTAGGCTACAATAATATAGGACCAACACTAACGTTTTAATGTCTCTAAGCTCTTCTGCATTTGTTCTCAGGCATTTGTTAGGAAACGGGCAGAAAACATCTCTGCAGACCCCTCACATCCCGGACATAAACTGTTCAAACTGCTGCCTTGAAGCAGGCGCTACAGAGCGCTGTTTGCAAAAACCAGCCGCCACAGAGACAGTTTCTTCCCCCAGGCTGTCACTCTGATGAACACTGTGAAATAACCCAGTATTATAACACTCAGGTCATATGCACATATGCACATTACACTACTCAGTTTTGCACTTGTAGGTTGTATAGTTTCTTAACACTTTCTGTAACTTTTTTTTTCTTACTTTTTATCTATTTTAAGTTTAAAAAACTTTTCATTTTTTCCATGCAGAGAGCAAAGTAAACTGAAGTCAAATTCTTTGTTTGTATGGACAAACTTGGCCAAATGAAGATGGTTCTGATTCTGTTGAGTTTTCATTAAGACAGTTATGTCATATGGAAGGATTTATCATAAGGGTGCCATGTGCTCTGTGTCTCCATCACAATTTTCTCCAACTTTAATACTCAAGTGGGTCAAACTCTGCTTTTTACATGTCTTGACCCAGCTCAGTTGAAACAGATAACAGAATAAAAAAACAGTAAAATGACCCTTGACTTTTATGTCTCAAATGGGCGAAAAATAAGTTTCTCTTACTTTCTTTTCATCTCACGCAAAATCATATTTATTTTTTATTGAGTCGCTTATTTGTTTAACCTTTCAGCCCTTCTTCTCTTGTCTGCCTTGCTTAGAGCTGCTCGGTCACTGACATCGGTTCATCCACTATCCACTAAATCACTGACCCCATGGCAGACTTGCTGATTTTGTCTGGCTCTTCTCCCACTTCAGAGAGGCACCAGAAACATTAGACAGGGGTGTGTCTTTGTGTCTTTCAGGCAGTTTATCCTCCTTACTACAGGACTTAGATTACTTAGTAGCCCCTGTCATTAAATATTGTGCCCGTCACTTTGATCTGGTCAAGGTCTGCGTTCTTCCTCTCTATGTGCTCCACTGCTTTGATGACCTCTCCTGTATTCCTATACTGAAATATCACTATGACTTCTGTTATCTCCAAATGAGGATACGCCTAAACCTCTAGACTAACACTGAGCTTGAAATATTCTGACAGTTTTATATCAGCAGTGGGCTTTGTCGAAGTACAAAGGAGCTTCTTACATGCTTTGGCCATTTTTCATGGAACAGGTGCTGAGAGAAATGGTTCAGATTTTTTCCTCTAATATGAAAACCATATGAGGATTAATCTGCAGTTTAGAAAAAGACACATATCTGTATGGAGACATACATTTGATCACAGACTGTTTTCAAAAGAACAGAAACAACTAAATGACTTATGGAAAATGTTTTCATTCATTAACTTTTTCTTGAGTAAAGTCACATACCCTCCACCCACATTTGTCCAAATCAGTCCCTGATTTGCTCCCTGTGAAGGGGCACATTTAAAATTAAGCAGTATACCAAACTATCTCATTAAATGGCAACAAACTTTTACTATATGCAAAGCTGGACAATTTTGGCTCTTGGCTTTTTTTCCCCCACACATTAAGTAATCACAGTGCAGCTAGTAAACAAGATTAAAGAAGATAGCTTTATATGATTTCTGGCTATTAAAGTAAACATTTACTTCTTGTAGCTTGCAGTCAAATTTGATTTCCGTTCAAAACAGATTTCCATAGTTCATGGCTGATCTTTCATGTTTTTCCGAGTTCATTTCAGAAATACTGAGTGCACCATAACACCCTTACCATCCTCCCTTTCACTCAGTTTCATAGAAAAGGAAGAGTAACAGTGACCTTTGACTGTTGTTGTGTCTGTTAGGTCAGGCAGTCCTCACACCCTGTGACACATTCCACTCCTGCCAATAAATCTTTCCCCATGAATCAAACTTTGATTTATTTCCGCCTTTGTCGTAGGGTCTAGAGTCAAAGTGCTCAACAGAGAGTCACAGGGGTTAGTACTCGGGGTCTCCCAGCAGGATATGATGCATTATCACATTTATTTCCTGTAATGTCCTTTAACACTGCTGTAATGGGTTAATTTGTTTAGCTATTATGTGTATGTTTGAAAGCCTAATAGGCAGGATTATAAATTACATGTTTAACTCCACAATAGCATGTGCAGGACACAAGAACTAATGTAGAATAATGAGCTCCTTAAATAGGGGCACATGTAATTGGCTTTTTCAACAATGGTCTTTTATTCAACAGAAAGTTAGGTGCATGTCAATAAAACATTAAATCAGAGATGCACTGGTTGAAATTTAAAGATAAAATAAAGGAATAAATTGTTTAATTTGACAATTTTCTCCAAAATGCACTAAGTTACAGGATCTTCTGTCACTGAAAAGAATAGAAATAAAATGCTCTGCTAGTAGAAAGAGGTACAAATAATGAACTGAAAATGAGTTTCTGTACACCCACCTTTGCCTGACATATTTTACCTTACCAAACAACAGCAGGTGCAAAAGATTTATATAACAAAACAAATGTCAGTTACTTGCATCATTTCCCAGTTGTTTATAACTTCACTAGAAAGCAGAACATCAACCCTTTTGGCTTTTTCCTCTTGTTTCTGTAATTTTCCTCGTAACTGCTCTGATCCTTTGCTCAGACTTGTTTTGCAGCTGATGATTCCACATTGTTATGCACTGCTAAGAAAAGTATAATTAAAATACTGTATTTGTAAATTTATAGGAGGTCATTTGAGATACATACAATGTAAGCTTGCATGGCAGGGAGCTAGTAAAACCTAAATCAGATATATACTATATGCACCTGTTGGACATAAGAAAAAGAAGCAGAACTTCTTAACTGATTTTGAACATATTTTGTAGATAGATTATCTCATGTTTACTGCCTTATTTGTTTATTTTTTTACAGAAATGGTAAGGTTACCACTGTGCTTGTGAAGTTTGAGCTGCCGTTTAAATTTGATTGTGCTGCAGTGTCTGGTTTGTAGTAATTCACATTATTTTCACATTATGTTTTAATTGTGTCATTTGAGCAAAACACGGCACTCATTCACTTATTAAAAAGAAGTATGTCTAACTTGTTCAAAAAGTGATCTCTGACTCAAAAAAATTGAGTGGATCAGCAATACTGAAGTTGCACAAGTATCAAATAAGTGAGGAGTAAAGAGACACTGACATCAGCACACAGAAATTGCTTGGCTTCCAACTGGAAAAATGTCTGCTGCTGAATGATTCTCCAGAGAATGGCAGTCATAAGAAGCTGGCGATGAAGAATCTGTGCTGGCAGCTGATTATCTGTTTTCACACAAGAAAGGATTTGAGACTAACCATAACCCCATGACATGTGTTTAGCTCAAACAATGTCCTACCATAACCAAACTAAAAGCAAAAGTTCACATTGAACTTGTTGAATGTGTCTGCAGATAAGGAGATGATAGATGATGACCCATTCACCTCTTCTGTACGTATGATGTATGTATTCAGTCATAATGATTTTCCTCTACCATGCCCCTGAGGTCACTTAAACTCAGTGTAGTTTGTTCAGTTTGTTATATAATTTTCATCACTCATAGAACAACTAACCACAAATTGAGATTAAATGAAACGCCAATGATGGCTGGAAATGGGATTTCAGCGTATTCAATGAAGCATTGACTCCAACATCTAAATGACAGAGAGTGAATGCTGCAGAACCATAGCAAAACATATTAAAGCATGAAATAAGATGTTGTTTTTTTCTTCACTAATAACCGGGTTACTGTTTGTGGTTTATTTGATGATCATTTGCTGGTCTGAGACTCCCTGTAATATCATACCTCGGAACATCAGAGGAGTCTTTAATTACAAAGTTCGAACAAAATTTACTTGGATCATGGGAGGACGCAGAGGACTCCAGAGAGCAGTTAGGTGCCACTTTATCTGAGATTTATATTAGCCTTCCTTTTTTCCTATACCATAATTCACCTATCTGCCTCAATGTCACTGTTATTGATGGAGGCTCTCACTGACACACCAGTGGCGGGTGGCTGGATAACAGATGAAAGACGGAATAGATGGTTGCCAGGCTGAAGGTCACGAAAGGGCAGCTGGACATTTGGCTGACCTGTGACCCAGAACCTCACATGTTTTTCAGAACTTTCTGTCTGCTCGGATCAGATTAGGTATGCTTTGTACCCCTTTGTGTGTAAATCACACACACATGACTCTCACAAACACCATCTTGTATTGTGTGCATAGGTGGGCTGGGATACCTGAGACCTCTCAATACCACTGAAATCTCGCACTTTGAGGATTCTGAAGTTTTTCAGTCTTTTCTTTAGCTATTAACATGTGCTGTTTTACATGACACAAACAATACCAGCAATACAAAAAAACAGAGCTTAAAGCTTTTGGAAGCTTTGTGAAGTGTTACCACCTCAAAAAAAATACACAGATAAATCATGGTTTCAGTTCTTATTAATTCACAGAGAATGTAACATGTTTGTACACAGGAGGTTTTGACTCCAAGAAGCAGAAAAACAATTTTATTTATTTATGTGTTTATTCAGTCAGTCGTATTTTTCATGTGTTTTCATTTTAGGTCAACAAAGGTTTTTCACTGTCATTGTCTCATTATTAGTTGCACAGTTTTGCTTGAGTAGAAAACAGCTCATGCTTTTATCAGAGGCATAGTTTAGCAAAGCATAATAAAACAAATCTGTTAGGTGCAGCCCCTGCATACATCCATATAAAGTATTTTCGGATCTAATCATACTCTGTATGGAGTACTTTGCAGTTCTTATTTATGAATGTATGCATGGTGCAGCTGTCTAATGGCTTTGGTGTACGCCACATTACTGCAATGGTCATGTTTCGGTTCATGAAAAGCTAAAGTGGCCAATCCACTCCACCCGTATTTCATATCTGTACCTCCACTTCCACCATCAATAATGGAAAAATAACATTTTGCTGAAATAATGTCATCACATTACGTTATGTGCCAAATTGTTCCACACTTTTTAAATGTAAACACAAACGGACAAATACCAAGTTCAAAACAGTTCTCCTGTAAACATTTCCTGCACGTGCGTTTCTCACACTGTACACGGAGAGTTTGGTGTTTATTTTATTGTGTCTTGCTGAAAAATGGCAGATGGTGGTATTATACTAAACACAAAGTGAGCTGTGGCTGATGGGAATGTTTTTAGTTTCTAAAGCGTTTGGTCATGAATCAAAGCTTTGAAAAAAAAAAAATTACGAAATGATGACGCTAGAGGAAAAAAAAAAAATCAAAGGATCACCAAAGTTACTGTGATTTATCTTTTGGGGAACATGAATGTCTGAAGTAAATTTCATTGCAATATTTCGAATCATTGTTGAAATATTTCTCCCAAAACCACAAATGTGAGCATGATGCTGCCATAAAATGAAATTCGATGAAGTCATTAGGATTCATCACTGGGGAACCAGAAATGTCTACAATAAACTTTGTGGCCATCCATTAGTGGTTGAAATATTTTATAATATGTGAAAACTTTGACCTGTCTGTGGCATTGGAGGGGGGGAAAAAAAAGTGTCAGGAGATTGGGATTCATCCTCATAGCACTAAAAAAGACTGACACTAGACCAAAAGTCAGAGGATCACAGAATTCAGTGGGAGTCACCCTCTGGGGCTCCCACTGGGTGAATCGGAACATCTGAATCAAATTTCATTTCAGTCCTTCTAGTAGATTTATTATTTATGTGTGGTTTAGGCCACATCGATAGACTGAGACACAAGTATTGCTACTCTGAGTTATGCTGCTCACATGGCTAAAAATAGTAAATGCTGCATGTTATAAAGAATAGAAAAAAAATACCCAGCATCTCTGAATAACCCTCCTTATAGGTGTGCCCATGAGAAGAAGCATGTTTCACCTATCAGGATCTCAGTTTGTGGCATCTCTCTCTTTCAGTGCTGTACGGTGTGAGACAAGTAAGATCTGTGAGAATGTACTTTATAGGCCAAACTGGCCTTCAGACATAATGATTCAATATGAGATCAATTTTGGAGAGGAAGAGAAGGGGGTAAAAACTATTTCACACAGCTTGAAAGTGGAAATGGGTCACATTGATCACATTTGTAGGAAAATATGGAGAATATTTTTTTGTCAAGTTAACTATTGCTGATTCTTCTGACTTTTACTGTGAATGCAGCTATTTGTGATGCTCACAGGCTAAAACAAATCAAAAACTCAGCAGCTGCACATCTCATGTCATTTTGCAGTTGTTTTTGCACCATATAGAAATAATTTTTAACAAAAGTTTTTATTTTAACAAAAGGTAAAATGTGTGTTTCTGTGATTTTGATGTGTGAACCCCTTTTTTTTTTATTCTAGCAATTCTAAAAACAAACAATAGATAGAAATGTAGATTTGAACCTACGAGCTGATGTTACTGATAGAGTAAAATGTCATCCCTGAGCCTCTTTCCACCAAATTCACACAGAGGACATTCTCTCGAACAGCTGTGCAAGTAATTAATATTGAAGCATATGTACAGACTCTTGATGATAACAACCCTATCCTATGCAGGTCTCATTACCGAGTGAAAAGTACAAAATGTAATCACTGAAGTGATTTAGGCTTGCTTGGAAGTGCTCTCAAGTAGTGTGTGAGGTGAATTCGAGGTGTGTGTGAGTATACTTTGGGGATCATCGGGGGAAGTCAAGGCCAAAACTTGGCTTTTGTGTAACCTAAACAGGTTTTTATCTTTCAAATAGATGAAATATGTCAGATCCAGACTTGTGTGTGTTCCTTTTAAGAGCTTGCGTGAGTGTAATCTTGTGGAGGGCATGTTTACTGTGGAAGTCTCTTTTGCTCTGAGAAACAACTGAAGTGCTCACTGACTACCTTATGTATACTCAGAGGGGATTGTTTGAAATGAATCACATGAAGAAGGGGAGTGGACATGTATACAAGATAAAATATAATTATCCTATCACCTAAATATTTTGCTGAGAACTAAATAAATATGCTAGCGAGGAAATGAAACCCACCTATGGCTTTGGAGGCTCAAAAAAGTTTATGTGAAAAGAACTCCTCATGAATCAGAATGAATGCATCAGATGGTAAACTCACAAATATTGCATTAAACCTATATTGAACATGCCAAAAGAAAAGGTGCTCTAACATAACACAATGCATTCTGGTTTAGGAGATGACATAGTTTTACATGCATGTGGAAAACCTGCATGTGGAAAAATGGGAAATCTCATTATCACATTTTCCAGCAAGTTTAACATCAGGATAAAAGGTGTAACAATGACATGCCGCCAGTATCCCTATCCATCTGTATTTGACAGAGCCAGAGTTTTATGCGAGGAACAGCTGTTGTTTGTACTTGGCAGGAAACTGTTTGGAAAGATACGGTACATAATGCGTATGTGTTTGTGTGCACTCATCTGGTTATCGGTACATGATTCTCTGTCCACTCCGGATGAATCTGTGTTGACTCGCAATTATGCGACTCAGTGAAACAAAAGAAAGAGATCTAAATGATGGCGCAGCTCTTTTGACCATCTGCGTTGCTGGAGTGTTGTCATTTTTGTGTGTTTCTGAACCAGAGATGACTTGCTTCGGCGCTGGGCTTACAGTTACACAGAGTTTACTGGAGAAACAGCTCGCACGCCAGAGCCCAGCCTGGGCAGTCTTTGTTTGTTTGCAGTGTTTATCAGTCAGTGACAGTGTGTGTTTATATGCATGGTTCCAGTAGGCCTTTATGACCCCAATGCCCTGGCTCACCCCACCACCACATCCCCACCTCCTCTTTCTTGCATTGGAGAGCACAACATTAGAGAGCAATCCAGTTCTCTTTTCTCAGGACTGATTATGTCACTACGAGAGTAGCACTGCAAAGCGGCGGCTCCAGGGGTCGTGCTTATTGGAGCTGGATTTTAATCTCTTCTTTTAATCAGCACGCTTACACTAACATACTTAAATGTTTACAAAGATGATGAAAGTCATCATTTTATCAGAAAACTCATTAGGACAAGCAACAGTGTCTCTCTGGAAAACTGACAAAAAATGTTTGGGGTCAGTAACACATTATACGCCTAAAGTGCAAATGAAGTGTGACCGATTACTTGGTTGATTTACGTGGGAGGCAGCTGCATTAATTAAAACTGAGTCACATGATATGTCAGACAACTGCGATCCAGACAACTGAAAAAGCTGCTGAAAAATGTCCTGTATACTGTGTAAGAATGGTCTGCTGAAGACATGCACTCTTGATTAATTAACGCCACACTGACCTATTTGTAAGTCAAACATTTTCATGATTCATTTAAACAAAGTCAGTCAGACATTCAGCACATTTACAGTGAAGCTTTGAGTCTCTTAGGACAGTGGCTGACTGATAGAGACATTAAGTAAACATTAAATGAAATGCTGGTGCATGAGAGCATAATTATATTAAATTGGCTCCAGGAGAGTCCGTCAGCTTCATCGTTATGTGTAACTGCCCCTGCCTGGGCAGCTGAGTAATGACATCAACTGTCATGAAGTGGAGCCAGTGCTTAACACATTTAGAAA
>VUQS01003000.1:15138-55844 GCA_015108495.1 Heterochromis multidens
TAACACATTTAGAAAAAATGAAAGCACCGTGCTTCTCATCTATCAATATTGTAGTCTGTGCTCTATTTCCTGTACCAACCTTTAAGACAACAGCTCCTTTGTGTAGTACTGCCACCAAAATAGCATACGACATAAAGTTTGTTGACACCTAAAAGCCATTTCAGTAAAATAAGTGACAATTTGGAAAACTTGTTTGTGTATAAAAAATTCTTTGTGCTTCATTTGCTACAGATATAGCATTTTCCCGTAAAAGTCGACTCAGGTTTTTCTAGGCATGAGCACGTTCACATAAAAGAGGCCGTGTTAGAACCTTGCAGCCTTGAGTTTATTTGTGAAACTGGACAGGTCTAGACTCTTAACATAATCAGATACACACAGTAACATAGTACTCAAGCTCTGGTTTCTAAACTGTCTGTTTGAATTACTGTTTTCAGATAGAAATTGCAATGGCAGTAAACTGTCAATAAACATCTTTCAAACTGCATGACTTTGAAACCTCTACTCAAAATTCAACCACCTCAAAATGCCAGTGTTTTTTGGAAGCTGACTCTTCTGCTGCTATGTTTCTCCCATTTCCTGCCTTCTGTAAGATGAAAGCGGTTGAGAAATGAAGTTTTGGTATTTCATTAGAGCCTTACTGGTGCTGCAGAGCACTAAAAGACTTGAGTCCATGCCACACCACAGGTATGGCTCCCTCTGCTGTGCTAAGAAACTCGATCAATCTACCCCAGTCTTACTCTGATTGCAGGCTTAAGCACTGCCTCAGGGACAATTGTAAAAGCACGCAAAGTAGATGCTATGTGCATATTTTTGTCTACATGTCTTTATCAGTCTCCATATGTGTCACATAGTCAGCATCTGTATGTCATTCTTTGCTCTTCATGCAAATTCAAATCCCACTTTAAAGATTATTAAAGTAGAACAGAAAGATCTGTTGTATGATCAGCCAGTGCAGAGGAACAGTTTAAATCTGATGTGTCCAGTGTGTTATTCATTATTCGCGATTCATGTTCTGATTTATGTTAAACACTGAAGGTTAAAATTAGTTTGTGGTTTCATGGTTCTTCCTTTGAGTATCTCTACTGGCAAATTCAAAACCACGTCAAAGAATAAAGAGTCCATCACCTATAAGATTCCGGTCTTTGCAGGTTCTGTTCTTTGTTGGCATTTGTATTTACAAATTTCCTGACAGCTTGATCAGAGGAATGTTGCAGCCTGTGCTGTAGACCTGGCTCACACATAGAGGAGAGAGCAAACTCTAGCACTGAATAATTTTTATCTACCTCATCAAACAAGCTCGTGGATCTCTGGTAACCAGGTCCAATTTGGCTCCGTGACCGCATCTGTGCTCTGTTTGTGCATGCCATGCTCTGTGGGCATTCTCCCACCCACTGCAGGCAGCTGTAGTACTCGCCTAGCCCACATCAGTACTCCTGCACCTCCGTGCTGTGCATGGTTCATATTAGCTCCCCTCCCACCTACTCAGACCCTGCAATCCACCGCCTGGTCTGCCTCAGCAGACCAGAGCTCAGCACTGCTATTGGATGAGTATGCAAGGGATGACTGGCTGAAACAGAGCCAAGCGAGAGCCTGACAGGGTTCACCATGGGTGTTTGATGTAAGGTCACCTCCCCTTGTCTTGTGAGAGTGAATCTGCTCAGCAAGCTTCTAGCATCAATTCCAAAATGGACCTTGAGAAGGTCTCAGTCTTTTAACTGGCTGTATAGGTGATTATTTATTTTTTTGTGGGGTTATACAGTTCAGTGAAACTACACCCACTACACGGCCTGCTCAGGAGGTAGAGTGGGCTATCTACCAATCAAGGTTGGAGGTTCAATTCCTGGTACCTCTAGTCTGCATGTCAAAGTATCATTGTCCAAGATACTAAACTCTGAGTGGCCATTCACTGGAGTGTGAGTGTGTGTGGGAATGTTAGAAAAGTTGGCATAGAATAAAGCACTGTATGAAAGTGTGTAATGTGTATGAAAATCTCCAAGACAGCTAGTGGCAAGCAATTTTGCAGCCATTGAAATGAAACTGAGGTAGAAGACAGGCTCCTCCAGTCAACTTGATGACATGGTAATTTAAAATGTTTGGTTTTTTTTTTTAATGCAAATGAATCAAACTCACATTTTCCTTGGTTTTATTTCTTTGACTAACCAGTTATCAACATGCACAAGAAAATAATGGCAGGCTTGTTTCTCACATTTGACCTCTGGAAAATAAATAAGCTAATGTCTTGAGCAGGAGCCCCTCAGATGGCGCCTCTGTCATTCTAGGTGGCCAAGGGTTAATGCCACACTAGCAGCATACTTACCCATCCAGTGGAGTTTCTGTCATATTTATTTTTCTAGCCAGTGTAAAACCTTCTACGAAAACTGCTCTTGTCATGTGGAAGGAGTTTTTAAGCTGTGGCAAAAGCTGCACATAATGGCAAAGTTCTCTCATTTCTAAGCCTAAACCAAGGCCAGCAGCATGTTTGGCACGTAGGCCTTTCCCACTAACTTGTGCAACCCTTTTCACACCTTGCTTTCAAATTTTAATGAAAACATATCCCCTTTATTGAAAGTGGACTTTATTCAGGATATTTTTTTTTTTTTAAAAGAACTACAAATCAAATTTCTCAATTTACCTTTTGGGGTTAAGGCTCCCACTGGATAGGTTAATAAATACATGAGTAACTTTAAAAACACTTTCAAGTAGTTTTCAAAGTAATGTAGTCACATTTCTTCTTGACAACCTTGGTTATGCTTGTAGACAAAGTAGAACTATGCAGAAAGTTTTTACAGAGCAGCTATCTGTGTGTACCTACCATACTTCCTCAGTCTTGGTCAGCTTTTTTGTCATGATTATTATGTTGAGTTTCTAGCCTATTACCTTGCACACATGATTTAAAAGCTGAAAAAAAGTATTGCGTGTCTGTTCTTAAATACCCCTCCCTCTCTATTCATTTCTATTGGCTGTACCTTTTTTCTTTAGCAGCATAATACCTCTCCTCTCTGTTCGTTTTGCCTTTTTTGGAACCTGTCTCTCCTTAAATGGTTAGACGCTTAATCACTTCCAGATGCAAGGTCCAGATGAAAGACAGACACTTCAGTTTTAGAGGAAGGTCTAATGAAAAAAAATGTAGGCCACCTAACAACTGAACTTTTTTCACAACTCCTAAATTGCAAACTACAAAGAGTGCCTGAATATAAAATATAGGTATTGTAAGATATATTTTTTCTTTATTTATTTATGTTCTACATTGCTTATGTTGTTTGATTCCTTTTTTATAAATAAAAAAAAGGAAAAATGACCCACTGTCAGGGTGCTTGTTTATTTGAGCTTCATTTGGGTAAATTTATGATAATGCATGCTAAGCTTTGACTTGATTACTAGGAATTATGTTTTGAAACTCCACTGAGTCTTGTGTAGGAAACTTTTTAAATTATAATACCACGTAAAATATGAATCTTTTTTTACATTATTGGTCAACAGTAGTGCATTTGTTTGAGAGCAGTACCATTACCTGTTCTTTATTTATTTTTTTCATCTTTTAGTAAGTCATTTAACAGGCACTTGTCTATAGTGCATGGGTGATATAAAAAAGGTCCTAACAGGATTACAGCACATAGAGACAGGTCTCCATGATAGTACTGTATTAATACCAACAGTGTAAAGTACTATGCTGTGACATTTTCTTGCCTTTATGTTGCTATACAGTACTGTGCAAAAGTATTCAGTCACCCCTTATTTCTTTATATTTTGCTAGGAACATTGGAAATAGGTTTACTGAAACATGTGCCAGGATAAATGGAAATACAGGATACAAGTTTTTACAGTTGTAACAAGGTTGAAAGTCAGTATTTGGTATGGCCACTTTTATTCTTAAACATAGCCTGAACTCTCTTAGGCAAGCTTTTTTCCATAAATTTTGACAAGATCTTCAACACCACTGGCTGAAATGCAGCCCAAAACCATGACAGAGCCTCTACCGTGTTTCACAGATGGCTGTAGACATTCAGTGTTGTACCGCTCTCCTGACCTCCTCCATACATACTAATGATAATTTGAATAAAAAATTTCACATTTGGATTTATTACTCCATGAGACCTGTTGCCGCTGATTTTCAGTCCAGGTCTTGTGTAATTTGGCATACCTCAGCCTTTTCTCTAGTTCCCTTCCTTAAGAATATGTTCTTGACAGCCACCCTTCCACCGACACCATTTCTAATGAGGCTTCAGCGAACAATAGATGGCCCTTGGTGTTTTAGGCAAATGTGTTAACCACTACACTATGGAGCCACTTGATTAAAAAAAAATAATGTGAACAAAAAAACATCCACAACATCTCTAAGGCAGCTTGTGGCAGCCACTAGCTGCCTTGGAGTGATTAAACTGAGGTAGTAGACAGGCTCCTCCATCTGGTCCTTCAACTGAAGTGCCAGATGCATCTCTCAGGTTCTGTGTCAGGTCTTTGCTGGATTTTGTTCCTATTTCAGATACTGTTCATCTCTTGTAGATATTTTTTTAGGCCTGCCACTTCTGCTTTTGTCCTCCACTTGTCCAGGAGACACTCGGGTAATAGCTCTTTGGGAATCACCTGGTTGGTGAAAAAAATGCAATTTTATGTCTGTCAAACTGTGTTATCTTTGGCATTTTTCATAGATTCAACTAAAGAAATTGGAACAAATTATGTGTTTTTTGTGAAAGACTGCTAGCAACAAAGTGCCTAAAGATGCTATTTAGAATTGCTTCTTTGCTATGTTATTATGTGTAGACATAACACTGATTCATTCTTTTAGTTAGGTGCTTTTTTTATGCGTGAATGATTCATAGGTCAGTTTTAAGTGACTTAACAAACAAACATTCCACTAAAAATGGTCGGGTACAAGGACTGGACTGAAAATGAGTAAAAAAAGCAGCCAATGTCCAAAGAAAACCTTTGAAAGACCTTCAGAAAGCCTGGAGAACTATTGCTAAAGACCACTTTTAAAAAATTACAAGTAAAATATTAAGAAATGGGGACTGGCTCAAGACACAGTACTGTAATTAAAACACATTTAAACTTAAAATTTTGATGATGTCTCAACTTACTTTCTTTAAGTACTGTTGTATTATAGTGAGTGATGTAGGAAAGACAGAAACTTTACTTTTCCCTTTTTGCAGTCTAGCTCCAAGTGTCATTATATCCCCTCCCCTCTGTTCCTTTGCCAGATATATGGTCCTTATAACTTAGTAACCTGCTGCCCTTAACCTAGGTTCTCTACATTTATCTTTCTCTGTGCTTTACTCAGAGAGGGATAAAACGCAGCACTTGATGGAACCACTGTTGATGAGGAATTCAGTACTTCTGTTGTCTTTTCATGTCAGAAAGTAGTTCTTTTGTGCCCTAAAAGAGCTGAGACAACCCAGATCTAAAAAAGTAGAAAAGCAGGACCTGTTAGAGCCATAAGCTGGCAAAATGCTGCTTCGCTGCTGCAAACCACACAAGTTTATCAGTTTTTCAATTGGAATCTCAAAGCTTACCTGTCATGTTTACATTTAAGCATGTGTAAATGAACTCAGTTAATGGTCATCTGCAACTCTCGTCTGCTCGAATCATTCAAAGGCAATTGGAACCCATTACCTTTTTGAAAGGACAGTTCTTGTTTATTTGATTTGGCAACTGGCAAATAACATGATATTTTTTTTGGAGAAATTGGTACGATTAAGACGGTTACTGACTTTGACAGTTATACTGTGTTTCACTGGGATACCCAGTATAGCAGATGTGCTTTATGTACATCTGGACAGAGAAAGCAAATCTGACAAAGAGAGTTCATGTTTAAGTCATGCAGAATGTTATGTGAATTTAAATTGCTAATAATGAATAAAAGTATATAAAGTTGTTGTACGTAATTATAAAAAATATTTGATACTGCTAGTGCCAGCGCATTGATGCTAAAGACAGTAATTAAGAGTTGATGGAAAATATAATTTCAAAGGAGTTGTAGCTAAATGTGTGAGTGTTTCCTAATAGAATAGAATTTGTGTGGCTGTCAAAACAATCTACTACCAATGCAGTTTTTTCTTTAGTTTAAACATGTGGTTCTGTGGATTAATCCTTCAGTCCCACTTACAGCCTTTTGTCTTAAACTTTCTTCAAGTCACTATTTAGCTTTTTCCAACATCGGCACTGGTGTCTTGGAAGCTGTTGGTGTTTCTTGGCTCATTACCCTTGCAAGGTCAGTTGGAACCAATTACCACACTGAAAGGACAGTTTTATTTCTTTAAATTCACTGTGGATATTAATGGTTGCCAGAGGGTAATTCTTGATACCTTTGATTACCACTTATCTTTACTGCTGAATCAGCACTGAGACAAATATTTGTACACATGAAATATCACAGTTTATGAGCTGTTATTAACTTTACACAAGTTCCCAACATACTTAAAACGGGATGAATACACAGGACAGCTTCTCCTCTGTTCAAACAAATCCTTTAACGAGTCCTGGTGTTGGTGTAACTTTACAGTATGGTACCCTGATTGCAGTGCGTTAGGGATACCATGTTTTCTGCTCTTGTTTTGTCATATATAGACCTTCTCCATGTACATATGTGAAACACAGCGGGGCAGCATGGATGGTACTCAAACATATTTCATGTCTTAGCTTCAACATCTTCTGAAATTTCATTACCTTTATCACACTTACACAAAGCAGCCAGACATCACAGGCCACAGTTTGGTAGTATTTAATGTCACCATTTCATAGACCTTACACATGTCTTAAACTATGCTATGAAGATTTCAGCTTTTTGTCTCATGAGTAACCACTGAAATCTTTCACATATGGTTGGTCCTGATCCAGACGGTACAGTCTGTGCTGCAAATGTTTAGAGTTTTGATATATTTGTCAACAGTGAGAGGGCTTCTTCCTTCCACTGGCCGGTTGTGGTCTTTGTCTAGATCTTTGGTGTGGTGAGGGACATGTCACAAAGTCTCTGACCTGCCCATCTGCTACTTAAGCGGCCAGTGAGAGAGGCCTTTAGGAGGTCTCCACCTCGTTTTCCTCATCTCTGATCTCTTCAGAAGTGATGCCAGGACAATAGAGAGAGAGCAGTATGCAGAGCTTCACACCAGCTGTGAAAGCTCAAAGCATTTCTCAGTCCAGATTTCTATAGCTCACCCACTTGTTTTACTTCTTTGAGCTTACTCTTTCCTCTTTGCCTGTGCTGTCTTTAATGATCTCCTTGTCACTTTATCAGTCTATCACATTGCTCTGCTGATTGCTCCTGTGTGAGTCCTGCTGTTACGAGCTTAACTTATCATGCCTGTGCAGCTGTGATTAAAATTATGTTTGATACAGAATATTATTTTTGAATGAAATTTGCCATTTTTGGTGAAAAATGGATGTGACTGGGTCTGATATTGTCCTAAATCTCATTGGGTTGTCAGAAACTGTGGCATCACTGCCGTTAAAAGTTACACATCATAAATATGGCTGCTGAAATCTATGTAGTTGGTGGAGTAACTTCCATTACAATTTATAAATCTTCATCATTCACTAAACAAGGTCCCCTTTATTCTAAACCTAAGGATGAAAACTTTTTCCTGTTTAACATCCACACAATACTTCTTTAAGCCCACATCAGCTGTCTGGCCAACATATGTAAGTAACAGGACTATCCCCGAAAGATAAAAGCAAGCTCAGTCATAAATATGAGCTTAAAAGATTTAGAAATGTCATCCAGTATTTTCTAAAACTGTTGCTGCATTTTGTTTAATTTGGGCCAGAGTCCCTGCTGATACTGCTGCACACTAATCTGCGTTTTGTATGTTTGCAAAGAGAATACAAAAAATATTTGGAGTTTGATGTCATCAGAGTTCAGAATTAACTTGATCTTGCTCTTTTGCTCTGCAGGCATCACGAGACTGTGATGAGCAATTGCTTTATTCCCAGTGTTTGTACGTTTGTGTCTTTGCTTACGCATCTAATTTCACTCACAGGACATGTGCACGCAGACTTTGATTGATGTGTGTGATGATTTCCCAGTTGGCAAACATTTACATGCGCACTCCGTCATTTGTGGCCTGTTTGGATTGGCAGACCTGTGGTCCTGATTGGCTGGTTTTGCTGAGGAATACGTGAGATGGATTTGTTTGACTGGGCACTCTAAAATACGGGGTGCGTGATTAAAAACTACATTGCCTTCAATTCACCCCTTGTTGGCTTCAGTGGGATTAGCTTTGCATCATTCATTTACTCACAGGCTTTTGCACTAGTTCTTTCCACAGTGTGGTTTTTATGCATGGCTGCACAATGAAGGTGGAGCAAGGAGCAGTAGCATGGGCAAATACGGTTACACATACGTATGTTTGCATTAACCTCATACATTTATGATTATGATCAAGAACAGGAAAGCCACATTCAGTGATTATAAAATGCATTTTGGGAAATTTCATATCTAAAAATAGAAATCACCCAAATCCTGGCCGCCTTCTTTTCAGGCCAGGCTCTTTCCCAGACCACAGTGTTAGGATATTAGACAGTCCAGAAAACAATGGAGCACCAAAAAGCCTCAAGATCATTATTTCATTTGGACATGTTATACGTAAATATACAAAGGCATGTTCTCTCCTGTGAGTTCTGTTCTCTTGACTGGACAGCCAGTCAGTCAGTCAGAAAGTCTCCTCTGGAAGTCTCCTGGAATCTGATGGGAGAACCACAAAGTTCCCCAGTTATCTTTGGATTTCTCCAGCTTGTTTTACTAAGGACTCAGCCAAACGTTGCCTTTCCCCTGCTGATAAGACAGCTCCCATCATGCCTCACTCACATACATGAAGTGTAGGGAGAATACTGCTGGCTGCTGGTGATGATCTAAGCTTACTCTTGCTTTTGAACTTTTAATCCAATAAAAATAAAGTTTGTGTAATACCTATACACTGCAGAGGAGAGAGTGCAAAGTCAGTGGGAAGCTGAAACAGAGGCACCTGATATTCATGATGGATACAACATAGTGGAGACTGGTATTTTTCTACCCTGTATTGGGCGGAGAATTCCTATTTATGTCGAGCAGATGTTAAATGGCTTGTCTGGTTACCAGTTTTAAAATTTACAATATGCATATGTGGTTGAGGTTAAAGCCTTAATCTGCTTTCTGGAAATTATATATAGTACAAAAAGTTAGAAAAGAATGGCAGTTAAACCAAGAATGCATGAAAGTGACATAAACAAGTATGAATAATGCGTTATGCAACATTCCAAAACAAAGCTTTTATTCATCATTTGTTTAGAATCTTGTTTCATCTGCTGGGGTTCACTCTTGCTGAGTTATTAATATATCTTAATTTTTTTTTTTATTTATATTTTTTGTTAGGTTGTAGTAAATGACTGTATATAAAACATAGATGCATCTACCATGACATTTCCCATTGGTTTTCTGAAGTTCTGTTTTTATGCCCCGACTTTAACTCTATTTTAATTTTTTCTTTTTTTTTTCTAGTCTGCTAACACTTCAAAGCTTGGTTAACAAAATGCATCCACAGATTACATACTCAGTGATACTTGGTTAATTAATGGCATATACCAAACATAGTACCGAAAGGCTATTTTATTACTAGACTGGAGCACAAGCTCCTTACTATGCAGCAATTCCATTAAAATGATCCCAAAGACATCAACACCACAGACATGGTCAGACACCTGCCTATGACTCAAAGCAGCCACACTTCTAATGATGAAAACTTGTAAGCCTTAAAATAATAATAATAAAAAATTTAAGAGAATGTTATTAAAAAAAAAATCACCCTTAATAATAATAATAATAATCTACCGAGACCAAAAACATTTCTTGTATCAGGTAATAAGCATGTTTATTTCAATGTGACCTGGCAATATTGATTTTTTTTTTTTTTTCAGATATTCTTTCTAAGAACTATAACTGAAAGCACACACAAGCAAAACTAATTTTTTCTTCAATGCAAAATATTATTTTTATAATGAAAGAATTTGAAATTAACTTTACAATTTCCCCCAAAATGCAATAAGTTACAGGATCTTCTCTCACTGAAACAACTGAAAATAAAGTGCTCTGTGATTGGAAAGAAGAAGAAATTGACTGAAAATGAGATGCTGTACACCCACCTTTACCTGACTCATTTTACTTTACCAAATCAAAGCAAGTGTATCAGATAACAAAACAAATGTCAGTTACTTACATCATTTCCCACTGTGTTTATAAGTTCAGATAACAGGACATGAACCTTTTTCTCTTTTTTGCTTGTCTTCATAATTTTCCTCATAACTGCTTTGATCCTTTGACTGCTCATACCGAGGCTGCTGGTTTGTGGCTGCCTCTGAGCTCTGGATAGCTTTAGCTTTAGCTACTTTACCTTTGTTATCTTCTTTAAAATGTCCCTTTTCAGGTGGGTGAGGGTTATTTAAGTGCCTCATTAGGTTTGTTGTTACAAACGTTTTTGCAATGTTCCACCCGCAGTTAAATAGTCGCGCAGAGTGTGCGACTACTGTGTATGTGTTACACATACATGGAATGGACTAGCTCATAATTGGTCATATGTGATGCTGACTAGCCGGCCATTAATCGGGGCCAAGAATAGTGGAAATCATCCAATTTGGTCCCTGTCTGGTTGATTGGTGCATCTCAAGGTTTAATTTTTCAGTGCTAAAGATCATCAGCGGGTTCATAGTTTGTGGTTAGACTTAGTGTTTTGCTCTTTATTTTATGTATTTATTCATTTTTGCATATGGTCTTCTGTATCATTTCTCCTGCATGGCAGTGAAATAATAATCTGAACAGAATGTTTATTATCTTAGAGTAATGATAGAGTTAGCTTATGGAACAGGTTGTTTTCATGGTTTCAAATCAAGGATGACTCCAAATATCTTTACACCCCTGAAGCACTGTGTAATTATTATATTACTTGATCCTAATGTATATTAATTTTACAAGTCAGTCTGCACGTTATTGTTCTTATCAGAAAAGTTGAGTATTTCTGTAGCACACACTGTACAACTGCACTTTACTCAAGCTAATATTTTTTAAACTCAAAAAGCAGCCTCATTTCAGTGTGAGCTGTTGTTTAGCCTGAACAGACAAAAAAAAAAGCCCCAACTGCCACCTTACCAAATGTATTTTTTTTTTCTTTTCTTTTCTATCTTTTTTATACATCGTATGTGGGTGTACTTTAAAAAATAAATAAATAAAAGTATGTTTTTATGGAAGGTTGTGCCCAAAATGGAAAAAAAGTATCATAGTTTCTACTATCAGTACCTGTCATAAAAGGGTCAGTCACAAGAGAGGAAATGTGCTCTTACAGATCTGCTGGGAAATGCTTGTTGCATATCTGCTATTTTTTTCTTTAACAACATTTAGGTATTCACACTAAAGGGTTCCTTCAGTCTTCCCTTCAGCTGACACTCATCACACAAATATGAGTAAAGCAAACACATAAAGCTTTGGGGTTGTTATAAATAACTTGCCCCCCCTGCTAAATGATAAAAGGTAAGCAACAGCCTATGTACATTAAAAGAGTAGCTTTTTTTGTATTGCTCTTGGTTTCCCCTTTCCTCATGTGGTTTATTATTCTTTTCTTTGGCTTGCATCTCTGCCAATCTTACGACTCTCTCACTCCAACACCCCACTCACCTTCTGTTAGGAGTTACAGTCAAGAGGGCTCTCTGCTGAGTCCCCCGTCTGCCATCTGCTCAGGAAAGAGATGATTATTGCAGACAAACCTTCAACACCTCAAGTGAATGATTTCCATCTATTCACAGCCATACTGGTACCATCTTTAAAAAAGTCAGCATTTGATAATAACCATGGCTTGCCTTATTTTTCTTGGCAGTATTTCTGATAACATCTCCATCTTACACAGACAAGGTTCCCTGCTGCTGCATGGTGGAGCACCAGAGCATGATACAAGCAGTTTTATTCCAATTAGTGTTTTGCTAAAAGGATTCATTTATAAAACATAGCAGGAAGAAGAATTCTAATCAACTTGTGAGGTTTAACCCTACTCTAATCTGCGATCTAGAGCCAACACTTGCAAACAATTATGCTGCTCGTACCCAGGGGTTGATCTGATTGGTGTGTTTGCCTTGTGCTGTCTTGGGAGATCCTACAGTAATTGAGTCCGCTTCTTGGCTGATGGCTTGGGAGCTGCCTTTATAGCTCCAGTGGTTCTATCCCTCTCTAAATGTGCAGCATTATTAAAACCAGACTGCAAGCGGGACATCACATTAGGTTATAATGCATTGCACTGAAGTATAATGTGTGGTATCTCACCATTGCCCAGTCGCCCTTGTCACTGTCCTTTGCAGACAGACACTACTCTAGAAGCAGGCAGTTTTTCCCACTGGCAGGCCTCCCTGAGCCTGTAGAAGTCATCCTCCTTCCTGCCACCCCCCTTCATTCCCTCAGAGCTCCTTTCTACCAGAGGGCCTGTTTGGTTCATGTTCTGGCTCAGATAAACAACAAAGAACAGATCCAAAGATGCTTTCAAAGGCACCTGGTATGGTGCTCCTGTTTCAATTTGTGGATTGCCATGACTCTTTGCCATGACTCTTACAACTAATAGAAATTAGTTTTGATCTAATGAGGATTTAGAGTAATGTAATTGGATATGGAAACTGCTAAGTTTATCCAGTGAGATATTTCCCTTCTAACTTAATAAATTTTAATTATAATGTGCAATGTTGAAATGTTTAACCCACAGCATGTTTTCCTCTCTGTAGGTGACTGCGGCAGATGCAGACAGCGGCTCCTTTGGCTTGATTACCTACTCTCTTGGCTCTGGCATTAACAGCGCTGTTCCCTCTCAGTTCACCATTGGCAAGGAGACTGGCCAGATCTGCACTAATGCTGCACTAGACAGAGATCAAGGGCTGGCCAGCTTTGACTTTACTGTTACTGCAGTAGATGGGGTAAGCCACCGCCCTTTGAAATCAAGAATCCATTGAGCTGCAGTACAATCTCATAAACACAGCAGCCATGCTTTTCTTATAGACAGGAGAGCAATTATGTGGCCAACTGTGCAGAAAAAAAACTTCGAGTTGTCAAAAAAAAAGTTTGAATAGTTCTCCATGGTAGGTAGACTTACTCATAAGTTAGTACAGCATCCTGTGCACAGACTGCCAAAAAATACTTAAAGAAGAAAAAGTTAAAAATGAAAGAAAATTACTGTGGGCATGTTAAAGCAATCAGAAGGAGAAATACCTCAACTGTCAGGCAGTAATATTTTAACAAGTTGGACTGCCGCCTTCCTCGTTTTTGCCACCTGGTCCAAATGAAAAGCCTGCACTGTATTTCTGCGAATGAAAGGCCTATGAAACAGACTTGGGTTGCAGCAAGCCCTCTCACCCTCCACGGGTCATGACATATTGCTCCTTCCCAAGGGAAACTATCAATCTGTGTCCCTACACAAACCTCCTGGGACTATATTTTAGTGGCTACGCCATATATCGAAATTTTAACTGGGTTTACTGCTGGTTTTTACTTCCACCATTAATGTGGTCTATGTGCGCTGTTAATGTGGCCTAAATCCTGCTTTCAGGTATGTTTTTACTGTTCATGATTTAATATGTGAAGGTATAACAAAAGAGCTTTTTGTTTGCTTTGCAGGGTGGACTGAGCTCAGTAGCCTATGTCAGGATAGATCTGGTCGACATTAATGATAACAGACCTGCTTTCTACCCACTCAGCTATGCTGTTAGTTTGAGCACACAGAGTGCCCCTGGGACATCTGTTGTCAGAGTGACAGCCTATGACCCAGACTCAGGCGAGAATGGACGAATTACATACAAAACAATGCCTGGAGGGGCTTCCCCATACTTTACTCTCAACAAAGACACAGGTTGGTATAAATATTTTTTCCCATTCCTGCACTGTACTTTTATAATGATTTATACAAATAATAGTAATAACAATTTATGATGTTGTGTGGTGTCAAAATTACCTGTTAATGTATTGTCTTTGAACGCTTTTATAGGTGTGATCTCACTGTCTCGATCTGTCTATGGGAAGGCCAACTCTGTTATTCCAATGGTTATCTCTGCTGAGGATGGTGGTGGTCTGGCTGCCTTAGTGAATGCCAGAGTTAACATTAGTGTGGTGGCAGGGCTAGTGGCACCGCCTGTGTTTGAAAAGACTCAGTACTACTTCACGGTTTCAGAGGATGTTCTGCGTGGGACTGTTGTGGGGATTGTCCAGGCCAACAGTAAAACAGGTGTGGACCACAGACACCTAAATCTGAAATTGCATATGTCAAAAAAGGTTATATTTCAGTGAAATATCTTTATCATCTTGCATCTTTCTCCCTTGTCAGGCACCTCTAGAGATATTTCCTACACCATCAGCTCTGGAGACCCTGCAGGCTACTTTACAGTTGACCCTGACACAGGGGCCCTAAGGACCAGTCTTCCCTTGGATCATGAAGCCCAGTCAGCTCTTGATTTGGAGGTGCAGGCCCGCAGTGGCAACCCTCCTGCCTTTGGCCAGACCCGTGTCCACATTACCGTTGCAGATGTCAACGATAACCGACCTGTTTTTCTGCCCTCGTCCTCAGAGTCCCTCCTGCTGCCAGAGCATACAGAAATGGGCACAGTGGTGTATCGTGTCCAAGTTGAGGACAGAGACTCAGGAGTCAATGGACAACTCACCTTTGACCTTTCTTCTCCAAGTGGAATCCAGAGGTTTTTTAGCATTGAGCGCAGTAGTGGAGAGATTCGATTGGTAGGGAGCCTCTCTTATGAGAATACCCCCCGCTATGACCTCCAGGTTATTGCCAAGGATGGTGGAGTACCCCAGCTAAGTGCCACCTTCATGCTTGTGGTTCATGTCCAGGCAGAGAATGACCAGGGTCCTGTGTTTGATACCCTCACATACCGCGTGGAACTAAAAGAAGGCACTCCAATAAGCACACGCTTTCTGCAAGTCAGAGCTTTGAACAGAGAAACCCCCACCTCAGGCCACTTCAGTTCCTTGGCATATCACCTACGTCCAGATGGAGATGCTGCAGGTTTTGGCATTGCTGCAGACAGCGGCTGGCTGTTTGTGAAGAGTGCCCTGGACAGGGAAGTCAAGGACATGTATCTCCTGACAGTGCTAGCCAGTACAGGCCATGGACAGTTAAAGAAGACAGGCAGTGCCACAGTGCGGATATCGGTGACTGATGAGAATGACAACTCTCCTCGGCTCACGCAGGAAAGGGTCTTCATGGCTGTGAGAGAGAACCTGCCTCCAGGAACAGGCTTTGGTCACATGTTGGCCACAGATCGCGACAGTGGCCCCAACGGACGCCTCAGTTACCGCTTTCTGCACCCTGACCGCCAGTTTCAGATTAACACCCATACAGGTTAACTGAAAGTTTTATTCACTGAGATTAGTCAGTTAGATAAGTGTTAAAATGTGGCTTTTAGGTTAATTTAAATAAGCAGCCAATTAAAATATGCATATTTATATAAAAATAAAATCAGGACGGCATACAAATGTGTTTTTTAAAAGAAAGATGCCAGAAGAACAGAACAGTGACAGAGGAGGTAACATGAGAAAAGAAAGGAAACTGATATTATTTGTTTAACTGATGTCTTCAAGGCACATACTTGACCTGGAAACTTTAAATTGATCAGCTTAATTACATCGGTTTTATTTGTCTGTAAAATATTGTTTGTCACATCTCAGATGTTGCAAACATGGAAAAACACAATTTAGTCAACTCACAGAGACATCTCTAAAGGATGAGAGACTGAGGTTGCCCCTCTGCCACTGTCATAAATTAGTTAGATCATGGTGACAGCAGCACTAAGCATCCTGCTGAGTTCTAATTGGCCTGCTGAGTCTGTTAGTTCGTAGGTGGAGACTCAGGCTCTGATTTGTGATCAGCTTCTACCAGAGTTGTGAGTCTCTAGAGCATCTGCCAACCTTTCAAAAATCTTCTATTTGTGTGTATGAATGTGTATCCGTCTGTGCATGTACGAAGAGATCTGCACACTGCTCGTGTCTATTACTTATGTGTCACTGATCAAAGCCTGCTGGCTCTTAAGACTCATCATTATTCCAGTGGACTTGTGCCTGTGCATAAAATCCCTCTCATTTATCTACTTCTGTCCCCAGGTGAGATCAGCACAAGGATCACTCTGGACAGAGAGCAGCAGTCTAGTTACCAGCTGGTGGTGGTGGTACAAGATGGAGGTTCACCCCCTCGTAGTGCCACAGGCACAGCCTTCATCACTGTGCTGGATGACAATGACAATGACCCTGTTTTCATCCACAGTCAGTCAGGGAAAAATATCATAATTCAGGTAATGTCACAAGAACAGAAATGTGGTTAGGTAGAAAATAAATTGTCATAGAGTGATGTAGTGAAAATCTGGTTGTTTAACCCTTAGGTGACAGAAGGTCAGCTGTCTGGGGTTATACTGGGCACACTGCAAGCAAAAGACCCTGATGAAGGAGAGAATGGCACCATATTCTATTCTTTGTCAGGTACATTATGGACACATTTAAAGAAATATATTTTCCATCAGACTTTTTTTTTTAAATTTATACTTTTATACTTTTTTGGTATGTTTTACATTGTTGAAAATGGATTCAGTTTAATGCTTTGGGTTTGTGTGTTCAGGCCTCCTACACACTTCTCATCTCAAGTTAGAGTTTGGACTCTCTGTCTCTTCTAGGTCCCAGAGCTGAGCGTTTCTCTTTGAACCCAAACACTGGCGAGCTGCGTTCGTCATCCCCTCTCAGCCACTCGGAACGGGCTGAGTACACTCTGACGGTGACAGCCACTGACAGAGGACTGCCCCCTCGCAGCACCTCTTGCTCCCTCACCATTCAGGTCAGACTGTGCTTTGGAGCCCCAGCCACCCAACACCCTGTACTCACCTATTTGATATCAAAGAATAGACTCAGGGCTGTGAGGATCTGCGTCCCTGGGCCCCTCACACTAGTTGCAGACATATCAGCCTCGCTTCTGACAAGGTCCCCTCCCATCCCCTCCCTTTTTCTTCCCCTGTGAATTTTCAAAAGGGAAATTTCTATCTGAAATGGAAAAGTGGATCTGAATCAAATACTCCCAGCTGGCTTGTGATGAGGGCCAGCTGTACACTTCTATGATCAAGGTCATACTCAGTGACTTCAACACTTTCTTAATACAGTAGCCCTTTTTGCAAGAAGCAGCAAGGCTATACACTCAACATAAAACACTGCATTAAAGGTAATTCATGTTAATATTTAATATAGAACAGAAAAGGACACAATGGAAGAACTCTGGAAGGAACGTAGATTTATAGGTTCCAGGAAAATTGAGCTGCCATATAAACAGCTCCAGTCAGCGCCAGTGCAATTTTTCCTCTTTTCCAATAACAAAAAATGGAAGTCATAATTATTAGTTAATTGGATTAAACAGTGCAGTGTTGTTCTTCCCTGGTGATGTATTTTTGTAATTTTCTTTAATCATCTTTTCTGAATGATTATTTAATTCTGTCGATGATAGGATAGGCCTATTCCAATTTATTTTTGGAACACTTCTTTTCCATCTAATGTGGAACCAATTTACAGCTTGTCAGCAAGCACAGCATATTTTTTGAGTGCCTACTTAGTGTGGGAATTGTGCTGTAGGATACACTGCTGAGTATCCAGATTGGCCAATCAGTTTACAAAACACTGTCAGTAATTTTGATGAAAATTTCATCAATAAAGCCTCTCCATGCTCCATGCTCCATGCTCCATGCTCCTTTACCTTTTACAGCTGCTTAAATTTTCACAGTAAATGCATGTATCAAAGGGAAAAAAACATGTTTTATTAAAACAATGTGTCAGAAGAGAAGTTATAAGGTTGTAGTCTTTGAAGACACTTGAACTGCTCGCCAAAAGAAGTGTAAAACTGTATACAGTACCAGAATATGCCTCAGTGCTAAATTCAAACCCTCTCACCACTTCCTTTTCTGATTGCGTTACTTTTATCATTTATTATTTTTCTTGGCAGCCAAATGAATGTCAGATTAATCTTAGCAGCCATGTTATTGAAGTCTATAAAAACCTTTTGTAAGTGGTTTCATTTATTCGCCGTGAACACATACACGCAAGCAAGTGGAGAGGACAAAGTCTGTTTTCACTTTGCCTAAAATCCATAAAATATTTTCATTCTGTATTGAAAATTGTAAACTCAAGTTGCCACCGGGCATCTGAGTGAAGCATTATATCTGCTGCCATGTTGCTGCACCGTTAAATATAGATGCAATGTGTTGCTTTATTGCAGGTTATCAGCATTAACAGACCTGCTACCAAGAAGAATTCACTCTCCATAGCTTTCAACTCCGTGGAGGAGGCCAAGCCCGGGTCTGTTATTGGCTCAGTCCGTCTCCATGACAGAGGAACCGTACAGGACGACAAGGTGACCTACACAGTGGTGGGGGGTACGGACCGAGATGGGACATTTGTTGTGGATCGTGTGACTGGAGATGTTTACTTGGCTCGTCCTCTTGACTATGAACGACACTCGCGCTACAACCTACAAATTGAAGTGGATGACTTCTCTCAGGCCCCTCCGAGCAGCACCCTTGTCCACCTGGACATTGACATAGAGGATAGCAATGACCACACTCCTCAGTTCCCAGAGGACCCCATTACCATTGTCATCTCTGAGAGCATGGACCCCGGCTCTTCTGTCTATACTTTCCAGGCCACAGATAAGGATGGCAGTGGGTCCAACAGCAAACTGGTGTATTCCATACTACAACAGTGGCCAAATACCCCTGGCCTATTAACCCTCGACCCCTCATCTGGGGTTCTCTCCTTGGACCAGAAGCTGGACTATGAAGTCACCCCAAACCTGATCCTGGTTGTAAAAGCAACAGATTCTGCTCCTGATGCCAGCCAGAGGCGCTGGGGTTCTGTCACAGCAAGAGTGTATGTGACCGATGAGAATGACAATCCACCAGTGTTCATATCGCCAACAGCTGTCAGTGTGATGGAGGACCAGCCAGTGGGCTTTGTAGCGCTGTATGTCATGGCCAGAGATGCAGACCAAGGGGAGAATGGTAGAGTGACCTACAGAATTCAATCAGGCAACACCGCAGGGACATTCAGCCTCAACCCTAATACGGGTAAGTGCAGCCCAGAGCCAATGTAGGCACTTATGTGCACTTTATGCTCTTAAGCACAAAATAAAATTCAGAGATAAATGTTATTTTTCCTTGCATAGCTAATTTACATGCTGTACATCAGTTTTCTTGTCACAATCCTCAACAGCAAAAGCTTTTACCACCCAAAAGTCAGTGTATATATTTGAATTAATTTTTTTCACCTTGCAATTACACAAGCACAGTAAAGATCTTGACATATCTACACCCTGCTATCACTACCTATGAGGGCTGGGTTGACCTATACTTGACAGTAATCGCTTTGTTGATGGGTGTGCATCTGAAGTCAGGGTGTTGTCGCTTTGCTCGGTTGTAGAGAAATTTATGAACAGAACATTTTGCTACTACTTTTTTTTGTTTAATGTTCCCTTAGTTTATCTTTAGGTGGCACTGCTTTCTTGTCCTCTCACCATCTCTCCATCATCAGGGTCTGCATTTTTACGAGTTTTTTTCCATTTGACTTTTCAGAACTTCATAAAATGGCGACGTGTCTAGGGTGTATCTCGCCTTTCACCCAATAATAGCTGGGATAGTTACTGATCATAACCACTCTGTAGAATAGTTTACTTTGCAAAATTATCTAATTCAACCGATTTCAGAGTTTTGCAGATATCCTCATGTTATAAATGGTCTGGTCATAACGTTGCATAAGTCACACATCTAAGGGATCCATTTGGACAAAAATTATAATATTTTGAAAAGTTTTCCCTTTCAGTGTGTACCCAGGTAAAAAAAAATGTCTGATTTTGACTTCTGGAATGTTTTTCCTTGTTCTTTAGCTGCCGACAACATATCTTTGTATCTGGCATATTTGCCATATCGGGCTCTGGGAAGCAGGGAGTCATTCATATACATTATACATTATGGATAAAGCACGTGTTAGCATCATATTTTAACATTTTTAGCACATAAGTACAAACAGAAGATTATGAGGAAGTTTTCAAATCTCTTACTTTAAGTTGTTTACTTATTTTCCTCATTTTTCTGCTTCTCTTTTCTGCTTATTATTACACTAAAACTTTCGGCTTCAACTTCTCAGCTCTCTCTTTATATTTTCTGCACTGCAAGGCATTTATAAACTAAAGCACTACTGTGTCATGGAAATCTTTTGCTGAAGATGAAATATTTTCAGTTTAACTAGACAAGCAAATCTGCATCTGAATCTCCTTCTAAATTTCACTTTGCATTGAATATATACTCACTTCTCTATATACTTCCACACAACCCCCCACAACATTCACCTAACCTTTCTTTCTATAAACACACACAAACTGTTTTAATAATCTGCTTACTTCTAAGGTCAGCCCAATTCTTGCTTCACCTTTCATGACTTATTTCTCTCAGTTGGAGGCCAGACAGACCAGCTTGCCAAATATTACACACACACACACACACACACACACATAAGAATGTGCAAGTACACATGCACACACACACAACAGCCCATCATCTGTTATTGTGGATCTATTCCCATGAAAGACCAAAGAACCTCCTGCTCAGGCTTCTGGGAACCATTAGAGAAGGGATCAGTTACGCGTGTTTATGTGTACGCACGTGTGTATGTGTGTGTGTAGGCATGCACATATGTGTTTGTGTGCTTGCATTAGACTCTGTCACTTAGTCAGCACTGACCTTGGGCTATTTGGTCCTGTGGGCTTTGTTGTGGTGTTTGAGACACGTGTCAGCATTTGCTCCGCCCTCGCCTTCAAGTCGCCAACTAGGATGCCTCCTGGAGCAGCTTGGGGATGGAAGCATTCAGCCTCTGTCATGCATGTCACTTCTGCTTCAGCCCAGTATATGCACTCATCTTGAAGTGCTTTTCATGCACACTGGTTATTTGTTAGAATAGTGACAAGTTAATCCTTTGAGCACCTGGTCTGCTCCTGTTTTGGGGTCAGTGACCAAAGGCCTATGACAACTCTGCACAATCTGTTTTCATTACTTTGGCATCACAGCTAACCACAATAGAGAGAACTATCAGGCTATTATTATAAATCTGTAAAGTCACAGTGTGAGACACATTCTCATCACTCAGTGTCAGAATGGAGGTCATTAATTTTCCTTTCAAAAGAAGTGGGGAGAGTTCACTGGTGATACGGGGGACTGCTTCTCTGCAAAAGACAACACCATTCAGGGATTAACACATCACATTTTGATAAATGACTTTGCCATATCAAATAAGAAAGATGTGTTTGTTTTCTGAGCAACCTCAGCTTGCACATGCACTGCAGTCCACAGCGTTGGCGCCACAAACCCCCACACATGCTTAGAAAACAATCCAAAATAAAAACTTTCCCCAGTTTCCTCCATTTTTTTTTTCTGCCCATGTGTTATCAGTGACCAGGGATATGGTAGGATCACAGAGGAATCAAATTTAGGTGAAAAATTCCAGCCTGTAACTTTTACCAGATTAAAAGCTTAGGGGCAAGTTATCTCAGTTCTAGCAAGGCACAAAGTGAAAAACAAACACACACAAAGAAGTTAAAAGAAAAACAGGCCTGGCCCTCTCTTTCTTTAACAGTTGCATTTCATTTTAAAGCATGAAATTGAAATTGAATCAATGCAAGTTCTACCCTCTTAGGGCAGGATAATGAAAAGGCTAGGGTGCCTCTAATTCCTACGGAGCACGGCAGGCCTGGCTGTTGCGTGTCTAGAGTGTGTGTTTACTGCTTCTTTCTCGATGGCTGCGGCATTCTCCAGTGGAAAATCTCGTAAACTGTGGCCAGACCATTTGGGCTGTTACAGCAGCAGTGGTGGTAGCACTCAGGTAGGCAAAGCTGTGTGTTTGTGGAGGAGATTAGCACTGATTTGGCCCTCACACGGCAAGTTTTCACACTTGATTTTTAAATAACTTGACTACACACAATCATGGCAAGCGGTGTGTTTTATTGCCTTTGATGACATGCTTTCATACCGTAGTTGTGTAACTGTCTCTGTTAACCAGGCTATAATAAAGTACACACAGAGAGAGGAAATCTCTCCTCATATTTCAACCTTGATTCATCTCTCTGCAGGCTCTCTGTCTATTTTCAAACCTCTGGACCGCGAGGAGCAGGACATCTTTAACCTCACAGTAATCGCTGAGGATCATGGGATACCCCAACACTCGTCCATCCAGCTGCTCTGTGTGCATGTGATTGATGTTAATGATGAGGTGCCCTGGTTTGAGCAGAGCCAGTATGAAGCACAGATCTCTGAGAACCAGCCTCCAGGAACCAGTGTGCTGACAGTGTCTGCCTCTGATCTGGACCAAGGTCTGATATATAATGTGCAGGGATTTGATCTATCCTGTCATACTTGTGCTGCTTTTAATTCTTCTTAGCCATCATGTGCTGACTATGTGTTCAAATTAGAGACATTAACAGTTGTTTTTAATTGAAGACTACATGTGGAGGTGGGGGTAGGATGCATTCTCGTGGACTTAGTCAGAAGCACATAAAACAGAAGGATTATAAACTTTCTCCTCAAAAGCAATTAGTGAAGTAAACAGGTGAGGTTGCCAGGCTGCTTTCTCGTAGCACGCGATCTGGCACTCAGACACCTGAGGGAGGGCTCTCACTGCCAAATGCATATACAGCAAACCTCATGACAAACAAACAAGTATACAAGCTATTAGAAGAGAATTTGAAACATGTTGTAAACACATTTTTTCGTTTATTATTTACAAGTTATAGGATGGATCTCTCTGACCTTTAGTGACATTCTTTAATAAGATTAAATTTTTTACAGGCCATTTTTTAATAGGATGTCATCGCTGTGTTTGTTTCTCTATAGGAACCAATGGCCAGGTGACATATGACGGTATCTCACAGGAGGGTTTCAGCATCAACCCAGTAACAGGTGTGATTATGACTACTAAGTCTCTGGACAGGGAGCTTCAGGAATACTACACTGTCACAGGTACTGCCATCTGACTGTCCCACAGTATATGAACACACACAGACATAACATGACTGCTGTGATACAGAATAATAAGAATTGTTTCTGCTATTCAAATGTTATTGTGTAGTATTCATCGTGCATTATTATGACTAATGCTGGTGTTGTTCTTTTTTTATGTTTTGGCAGTGTCTGCAAAAGATGGAGGCCTTCCACCAAGCTATGCTAAAGCAACTGTGAGGATCAAGGTGATTGATGTTAATGACAACGCCCCTGTCTTTGGACGTCTTTACTACAGCATAGAGGTGCCTGAAAACCTGGAAGCACTACCTCTGTTCACCCTTAGGGCCACTGACCCAGATGCAGGAGAAAACGGGAGGATAAACTACAAAATTACAGGTGAGAACTTCTTTTAATTTAGTGTTTAAATGATCAGCAGAATTGCCACTGTTTTACATGTTCATAAGCCATTTGCTACTGCTCTACTTGCAGCTGGAGATCCATCTGGAGACTTCCGCTTGGATGGCCAGTCAGGTGTACTGTCCACCTCATGGCCCCTTGATCGAGAGAAGAGGCCTGGGTACAGTTTAACAGTGATAGCTCAGGACCAGGGTCACCCTCCCCTTAGCAGCACTGCCACTGTAGAGGTGATAGTCCTGGACATTAATGATCACAGCCCCCAGTTTCAGAGCAGCAGCTACACAGCAGAAATTTTGGAAGATGTTCCCATTGGCTCACTCGTCCTGGAGGTGAAAGCCATCGATTTGGACCATGGTCCCAACAGCCAAGTGCTGTACTTTCTGAGCCATGGCTCCCAGAGCATGTTCATGATAGACCAAAACACAGGTCTCATTATCACAGCATCCCCCCTAGATAGGGAGAGAACCGGTTCTTACACCTTTGAGGTTTGTGCCACTGACTCTTCCCCTGCAAATCCACGTAACTCCACTGCTCAGGTGACTATCTATATTCAGGATGTGAATGACAATGCACCATTCTTCATTCAGGACCCACTTATTGTGAATGTCTCCGCCAGTAGTGTCTCTAGTCGCCGGGTTTTGGCCACTATGAGAGCAGAGGACAAAGACTTTGGGGCTAATGGCTCTGTTTTTTATCGTTTCGCCAATCCTGTGAGGGGCTTCTCCATTAACTCTCTGACAGGAGAAATCCAGGCCACAGAGAAGCTGCAGACCATGACCCAAAGCCAGCGGACTTTGATAGTTCAGGCCATGGACCAAGGGAACCCAGCACAATCATCCCTTGGAGTGGTTATCATTTACATAAAGGAGCAAAGCTACAATGGGATTCGTTTCTCTCGCACAGCAAGAGATGTCAGTCTGCAAGAGAATGCTGCTAAAGGTTGAAGTGATTTAAAATCTTTACCATTTTACTTCAAAATGTGTGAATGTGTATTTAAAATAATACATAGAAATGAAATGTATCACCATAGTGTCCTTTGCATCTTTTAGGCACAGTAGTAACACAGGCTCAGGCCCAGTACCCAGATGGCTCTAAAAATGGTATCACCTACAGTATATTCAGTGGAAATAAATTGCAGTCTTTTGGAATAAACACTATTACTGGTAAGTATACAGATTGCAGTACACACTACAAGGCTATATTTTTGAAATGTAGAAAGTGACTCACTGATATTTTTGTGAATTAGGTGAAATATGGGTCCAGAAATCTGAAGGACTGGACTTTGAGGAGACCCCAAAACTCCGCCTTGTGGTGAAAGCTGAGACGGCATCCTCTAGCTCCTACATGGCTGTCAACTTAATCCTGCAGGATGTAAATGACAACTTGCCACGCTTCCAACTCCAGAACTATGTAGCCTACATCAGGGAGGCACAAGGCTACGATTTTCCCATTATCCAGGTGCAGTAGCTTTTTCCCCACATGTTTATTATGCTTGGCTGTTTAAGTGGTGAAGTTGTAGAATAAAAACTCTCAGGCATCAGAAAACTGGATAGTTTCAGTACTGCAGTTGAATGACTGTTTCAGTTTCATGTGATCTCAGTGTCCCGGAATAATTTACTATATAACCACTTGTGCCATAAAGCTAGGTCCATACAGCCCATTTTTATGAAGTATTGACTTCCAAGTCCAATATTGCTCACTAGTTCAAATTACACTAAAACAGCTGTTGCAAATGTTTCTATATTTTTGTTTCCAAAATGGGGTGTTAATTTCCCTCAGGTGGCTGCAGATGACCGGGACCAGGGTCAAAATGGTCAGGTGACCTACTCAATCAGATCATCATCCATGAGTGGCTTGTTTAAGATAGACCCACTGACTGGCAGTGTTACCACTGCAGCTATAATGGACAGAGAAATCTGGACCCAAACAAAGTGAGTATTCTATTTGTTTGGAATCACATCCTAGCATTCAGTCAGTTATTCCACATGCATATTTATAGTCTATTACTGTTAGAATGTACACTCCCTCTACCAATCAACTTTTCCTTGTTTTAATAGTTTAGGTCATTTTATGTGCATATTTTGATTTGAAATATTCAAGTTTTTAAAAAGGAGTTGCATAGTTTCACCTGACTTTTAGTTTGATTTTTTATACTGCAGGCTTGACTTAAATTAAGAAGGGCTATTCAGAAAATGTTTTCTGTTATAGAAAGAGAAAGGTAGAATTAAGCCTATGATTGTGCACCAGAGCCTTTCAACGTTATAAGAAAATCATGTTTCCCCTGCAGATAATGTTTTTAAACATATTGTTTTATTAATATTTAAAATGACTTTCAGCCACTTTTAAGTATTATAAAACACACACACGCACAAGAAAAACATCCAGACAAAAACAGGCTGTTCTTGGTTGGGTTGGGGACGAAGAATTGTGCAACAGGGTTCAGAAAGTTTAAAAGTTAAAAAGCTGAGATTAATTTTGTCGCTCCAGGCTTGTTGTTACGGCAACAGACCGGGGAACCCCGCGGCTTGCTGGCTCTGCCACCCTCACTGTGATCATCATCGACCTCAATGACAACAGTCCCATGATTCCCCTGCCTCAGAAGATTCGAGTGCCTGAGGGTAAGTCAGCTTCACAGTGGAAGTTAGTCCAGTGATCTTATCATAAAGCCTCACATCACACTCCCTGGCAGCTCACTCAGCGGGGCTCAGTGAGAAAAGTCTGACCCTTTGATGAAACAAGCTATAGCCAAGTTCCCCCTCCGTTCATTTCCTGTCTATTAGGTCAAAGCTTTCCAGAACCGGATATTTCTTCATAAAGTTTTTCTTCTTTAAACCAAGACTCTCTGTGTTCCATTTTAGTTGCACCTAAATGTCTGCTCTTTGTCTTCACACATACAGATACTCTCATTGGGACAGTAATCACCCAGGTAACAGGAAATGATGTGGATTCGGGGCCAGCCCTCTCCTACACATTACACCTGGATACAAGCAGCAAAGGCATGTTTGGAATTCACCGTTATGGAGGAGGAGTGTCTCTGACTGGCCCACTTGACTATGAGGAAAAGACGTGGTACACTCTGACAGTCCACTCATCTGACTCTAAACATCAAAGTGAGGCCAACCTCACTGTGCTGGTGGAGGATGTGAATGATAATTCCCCCACCTTTACTCAGGATTTGTATCAGGTACTGCCTGTGACACCTGCATATTTCACCACATTTTAGATTATCAGAATATTTGTTAAAGTGTCTATAATGGAGATAAATATATTTATATAATGTGTTTCTTATCAGGTGATTATATCAGAGCACCTCCCAGCAGGCAGTGCAGTTGTCACAGTAACAGCCACTGACCGTGACTCTGGAGAGAATGGGAAGATTACTTACAGAGTCATGTCATCAACTAAAGGTGTCTTCTACATTGACCCATTCAATGGTATGATTACTCTCTGCACATTTATGGTTGTTTATAACTACACTCTAACCAGAGTTTAAGAGCCCCTTAATTACACTTCATTAAAAATCCTATTCCCTAAAGCTCTCCTTGGATGCTCATTTGGGGTTTGGACATATTTGCAACAAGCACTGCAAAATATTTAATCATTTTGTTCATTGTAAGTAATTGAAAACCAGATTTAATGTTATTTGCCTCAGATGTTATGCTTCAGATAGCATCTAAAAATAAGTGCATTATAAAAGAGGACTGGTTTTTTTTTGCCTCTAACTATACTGTCTCCTATTCTCAAATGGGTTCCATTTGCCTGAAATAATGTTCCCTCAAACAGCGTGTAACCAAACCTGCCACAGTGTTTACAAAATATAATTGTAATTTACTTTTTTTTACGTAAGTCATTCATTACTGTGTAAGAGCTAACCAGCACTGATATGTAATATGTTGGGTTGTGGAAGAAAAACCTAAAATTAAGTTGCTCTTTTCATGATGGTACTCTTTGCTTCTTCACAGGTACTCTCTTTACTAAGCAAAAAACAGAGTTTGATTTTGAGAATCCCTCCATTCTGGTGATGATTGAGGCACGAGACCAGGGTACTCCATCCCTTTCATCCATTGCCACTGTTCATGTACAAGTGTCTGATATAAATGACAATGCCCCCATCTTCCATCAGTCAGAGTACAGAGCCACTGTGTCTGAAGATGGGCTTCCTGGATCAACTGTTCTGACATTAGAAGCTGTGGATGGAGACCTGTTACGGGATAACTGTGGTTTTGATTTTGCTATTGCCAGTGGCAACTCTGGTAATGCCTTCCAGATTGAGAGCAGCGTGCGCTTCTTGGAGGGACGGGGCTTCCAGACAGTTGGCAGTCTAATCCTGGTGGAGAAGCTGGATTTTGAAGCAGTACCAAGTTATAACCTTACAGTTGTGGTATCAGATCGTGGAATCCCTCAGCGTAGCTCCAGCGTTCCTATCATTATCAGTGTTACAGATGCCAATGACAACCCTCCAGTTTTCACCCGAACAGAGTACAGTGTGGTTCTGAGTGAGGGTACCGCAGTAGGGACTGAGATCTTGCATTTATCTGCCACAGATCCAGATTCTGCTCCGAATAGTGAGGTCCAGTACTCAATAAGCTCAGGAGATGAAACAGATCTTTTCCATGTAGACCAGTGGACTGGAGCTTTGAGGCTGCAGAGACCTCTGAACAGCGAGACACAGTTGTTCCATCTGATTGTTGTCCAGGCTACTGATGGTCAAGGGCACTATGCTTTGGCCCCTATCAGTATAGAAGTGAAGGACATCAATGACAACCGGCCTTTCTTTCCCCTCAATCTAGTAACTGCGAGCATCAGGGAAAACCAACCCCAGAATGCCTTAGTTACCATGCTGCATGCAATCGACCATGACAAAGGAGTTTTTGGACAGCTAAGGTACTACATGTTAGAGTCCTTTAAAGAAGGAAAAGAGGGCTTCTTCATCAATCAAACTTCAGGCGAAATACGGACTCGCTCTTCTTTTGACTTTGAGAAGATAAACTCATTCCATTTTGTGGCCATGGCTGTGGATGCAGGCAACTATTCTGCTACTGTAACAGTGAAGGTTTATGTTACGGGGGAGGATGAATATGATCCTGTTTTCACCTCCTCAGAGTTCTTATTTGAAGTGCCTGAGGGAGCAAAGAAAGGTCAGATCATTGGCAAGGTACAAGCCAGAGATGAGGACGGGGGTGTGGATGGTATTGTACTCTACTCCTTAGCAGACCACTCGCCTTATTTTGAAGTCAATAAATCAACTGGAGAAATTTCTTTAAAGATGGATAGCTATAGTAGACAGACGAGTCGCTCTAAAAGAGAGGTACGTCTAATGACACTGGATGTGACCGCTCACAGCCCTCTGGAGACGTCTCGCATATCAGTGGCCAAAGTTACTATAGATGTTACCCATACATCTTTTGGTCTCACCACAAATGTGAACATGCTGCTTGTCAGTGTCATTGCAGTTTCACTTGGGATCATAGTCATACTAATAACAATTGCTGTGGCTCTATTTTTTGTTAAATTAAGGCGTCGGAAGAAGGAGCAAAAGACACACGAACGAACATTAATGTCAGGGACCTTGCTGCACAAGTTTGAGGAAACAAAATTAGCAGCCAATGAAATGATTTACCATCAGGCCCTTCCTGGATATTCAACTGATCAAAGAGGCACTAGTGGGGGTCCATACACTCGTGGAGGATCCTTGGATCCCTCTCACTCCAGTGGCCGTGGCTCTGCGGAGGCAGAAGCAGCAGAGGATGATGAGATCAGGATGATTAATGAATATCCTCGAGTGTCAAGTATTTCCTCTTCAATGCAGGAGCGCATCTCTGCCCGAGGTCCAGACTCTGGAATCCAGCAGGATGCTGATCAGTTATCAGATGTGTCTTGTGAGCCTTCTATAGATTGGTTCAAAGGGAAGAAAGTGGGCAGCGTGAATAGTACTTTGTTAGCTGGCCAGGTGCCAATTTACAGGGATGAAGGGGGCGGGTATGTAGGTGTGGGACGAGGACTCAGCATCTCCCGCCCTAAAGACTATACTTTCCCTGAGGATGGGAAGCCCTCTGCAGATGGCTCCCTCACAGCCATTGTGGCCAGTGATGAGGAGCTGAGGGGCAGCTATAACTGGGACTACCTACTTAACTGGTGTCCCCAATTCCAACCTTTAGCTAATGTTTTTACTGAAATAGCACGTTTAAAAGATGAAACTGCTCCTCCTCATCCTCGCAGGTCATTTCATCACAAAGCAAAAGCAGAGTCAAGAATTGACCCTCCACCTCTCATAACCTCTGTGGCCCACCCTGGGGCCAAAACTGTACCTCCAAAGCCTGCCGTAAGGAGGACATTCCCAAACCTGGCTTCCTTACGACGATCACCCATCAGCGCTGAGGGATCCATCTCCTCTGTCGCGATGTCTCCAAGTTTCTCCCCCTCTCTCTCACCACTGGCAGCACGTTCTCCAGCAATTACACCCTTCAGTGTCTCACAGGGCCCCTCTGCCTCCGTGATCAGCACAACTGAACATAATTTGGAACACAGTGAAGAGGCAGAGCTGAGGATTTAAATTCTAAAGGGTGAACTGAGCTGAATCACTGCTGTTCTAATCTTGTTCTACTGTATGACCACAGAGGCTGCAACCTGAAATGAGTCCATGCTATTCTCTTATTTGTTTTCTTTCTCAAGAGAAGTACACAGTGTTACATTAAGAAGTCCAAATAGCTGAAGTTGTGGTGCTTTCTCATGAAAAAATACATCATTAACAGGCCAAAAAGGACTATGCCTTTTGTGTGTGTGGGGGGGGTTGTCTGTGTGCAATGTGTGTGTGTGTGTGTGTATGTATGCATGCATTAAAGAAACATATTCTTTTGTTGATCAGTGTTAATTTGCACATTTGAATGGAGATTCATAAATGATGTCAATATTTTGTACAAAAACATTGTCTATATTTTTATACGTGTGTGGTTTCTGACAAAAATGGCATTAACGTGTCAAAGGGGTGCAAAAACCTCAGAATACATTTCTATATTTGTATATTTGTAGCTTGTACTGTATACCTGTTTGTACTGTAAGTTTGTGGTGTCTCTTGTAATTCTTAACTTTGTGGTTTTAAGTGAAGCTCACCATTAATTCTTCATGAAGTGAGATTTTTGTAAGAGATAATTGTAAATATTTATAGAAGAATAAACAACCTTGCTTGAACAAATGAAACATCAGTCAGAATAGAGTATTATGTGATTAGATTTTCTTAGAATTCAGTGTTTGATCTTCCATCAAAGGTAACAATGAATGTGAAATGCTGAAAAGTTCTCTTAGTCCTTAACATGCATCCTATCACATTCTGCAAAATAGGACTTGACATCCAATGATCCTGTTTTTCAGGCACATGGCTTTAATTTCTCACAACAAGCCTTACTGCTTATCTTTTCTTTGCATTGTGATATGAAAAAAGAATAAGGGAACACTGAGCAGCTACTTGGTAAATGTAAAATAGTTTGCCTTATCTGCAGCCTAATCCTTCCAGAGAATGTAAGCTGTTTGTTTATCTACAAAACTAATGTTTCTTAGATAAATGTTTTAAAAAACAACACTTAAAATGTAAATTAGTGCTATCCTAACACTGAAATGTGCAGCATTATTATTTTTTTTTCTGTCCAGATCATTTTTTGCTGTACAAATGTATTGACAAAGTTAATTTATGTTATTTGGACCATTTTTTCTCAGCTCTTTTCAGCAGCAGTGTACACAACATGTATGTGAATGAAAACTGATACCAATAAGTATTACCTTTGGTATGATAGAAGTACAAAAAATATACATTTCTGAATGTTTAAGCACCACCAGAGAATGTCTCACGTTATGCTTTTACACAGCTGCCTATGACATGAAGTGTTCATGAATATAATTGTGTTTTGAACAAGAAAATAAAATGTGTCTGTTTGCATTAGTAACCAGATAATGTCCTTGCTTAATCTCCATTTTTGGACTCTATAAGATTATCTAACATTGTGAAGTATCTTTATTTATCTATTAGGCAGATAACAGAAGCTGCAAGGATTAGTAAATTTTATTTAGTAGAAAACTATTGGCCAAATATACATGAACACTACCTGTTAAATAAAAATTAAGTACCTTGTTGTTTGCATTGTTTTGTATTCATCAGTGTTACATGCTCCCTGACTTCGTGTTTGTCCAAACTGTGCATACCGTGGTATCACTGAGAAGAAATTCCTCCTGATGTTCGCACATATCATTCTAGGCTTGTCCAGAGAAATGTTTCAAGTAAAAAGTGCCTGATTAAAGTACCTGTGATCACATTGTTGCCTCTGTCACATGTTTCAGCTCAGAATAATGCCACTGTGTTAAAAAGATACTAAACCATATAATAGTTATAATTTACAGTCAGTCCATATGTATTTATACCTGGATTTGGGACTGCATTCAATTCCCAGTAATGATTAATTTGAACAAGGCAAATTGTGTCTTACCCTGAGGGTTTATAAAAAGGCTTTCTATGAACACTGATGTTTTGTGTACATCTCTAAAATCACCAGCACTGCCCTGTAACCTCAGTCTGAGAACCTTTTAAAAACTGTGAAATAAGCCTCCTACTGTCCCAGAGGCAGTAGAATAAATGAAAAAATGGACATGAAATGAAAAAAAAAAAGATCTTAACAATATTTGATTTAATGATGGCCATTAAGTGTAATTTTAAACTTGATAGGCATATATGATGTAACACAATTGCAATACCATAACAACTTATTTTGAAATATTGGCTTTACAGATGCCCTCATTTCTACTGATAGCAGGCATAAAAAATGTGTTCTGTTTTCTCAAAAAATCTCCTTCATGTTTTAGATCTCAGAAGTCATTCATCATGTTGATGTGGGTGTGATGAATGTACCAAACTCAGGTCAAATCTCAAAGTTTTGTTCTTAGGTGTATGATATCCACACAACCATATTCTCCATTACTGTGTCTTTGTTTACCTTGTTTTACCTTAGAAATGTCATCCTGGGGTTTTTCTTTTCTGTTGTTTTTCTTCAATTCCCAAGAATATATAATACACATAAAAGCAGTGTGGTGAGGTAAAGCAAATCTGAAAGAATGTATTGTATGTCTGTAATCATGGTTTAGTATTACTTGAATGTTTTCATATTGCACATAAAACCTCTTCATACAAGATTCCATTATCTAATATTAAAAATCAGCCCGTCAACTAAAAACATCAAAACAGCAGAATGGTGATTTAAACTTTTCTTACTTGAAACTTTAAATTTAGAATGAATGCATGTCAACAATGTTAGTGTTATTTTTTTAATATCCACACCTGTCATGGGAACTCACTCCATAATTGTTACACTGCCTGAGGCTGGACAGCACTCCTGCTGCCTGATGAAACAGAGCTGAAACTGGACTAATGCTGTTTGCCTGCGCCAAGGCCTGCCTCTTCACTGGTTACTGAGCTGAAACCCAAACCTTGTGGTATTCTGAGAAACTACAAATGCATCCACAGAGGTGAATTCATGTGTGTACGGGCAGCACACTGGTGACACGCCCAGCATGAGTGTCATAGTAGACTCAGATTATGAGATGAATGCTGTGCCCCAAACCGAGCACCTTGGATCAGTGGCCAGTGTATACAAAACAGAACTCAGATGATATGAGTGAGAGGGCAAAAGGCAAGTCATTACTTAAAGCTTAAATTAAAGACTTTGCATAAACCAAATGAAATCTATCATTTTCCCGTCAACACAAAGTGAATATACAGGAGACTGCTCTGTTAACATGCAATCTTCAGTGCCAGCCTGCCCTTTCTTTCCTTCACAGACTTCACCTCTGCCTCTTACAGAGTTGTCAGTGCTGTCGTGCCTATATGATACTGAATAATGCAGTTATTTTAGTATCCTTTTATTTACTTAGCTTGTTTCATACTTATAGTGTTTGTTAACCCAGAAGATATTCCATATTTTTGTCTGTTATGATTAGTCATGATAACATTGAACCCACTGTATGTATTACCACTGTCTGGGCCAAAGATCACAAGTTTTAGTCAACTGCATAGACAAATTACCCACCACTGGGATCTCTGTCTATTAAATAAAAACAACTACTGTATGTCATAATTTTGTTTTTCCCTTTGGAGAGAAGAACATTTTCTTGCATGAGCTAATTCTTCTGCAGAATATTTCCAACTCCAGATTTTTATTATTGGACTCTGCTTAAGTAGCATTGCATGATCACAGTTCAACATATTATTTATTCACTTTATACTGGGCCATGATGCAGCTACTCAGTTCATCCACTGCCTGAAGCAAGATGTTTTAGCTCCTCTCTCTTTAATCCAACCCTCTTCTGATGGCTACCCCTCACAAACAAAAGGGTTAAATAGTAAGTGGGTGTGGTTTCTGTGCTAAGATTGCCATATTATTGATACCAGCTCTCACTGACTTTTGGGTCATATAAATCCAAGAGTAATTAAATAAACTATGTGAAACAGTGCATTTCAACCTGTCTGAAGCCTGAGCTTTTGGCTCATAGGGACTGCTTGGACATAAGCTGCCCTCATTGTTTGAATCTTTGGCCATGTTAAGCACCCATCATTGCAACAGTATATGTGATACTGAGGAAATGACTAAAACCATAATAGGTCCCCTTTAGATGCATGATAAAGTAAAGCACGACCTCATACCAATACAATAAATGTACGTAAAATGTACATCTGCCTGCAAGATGACCAGGACATGTATTTGTTATGCTCCTGAGTAATATTTCCTGTGTGATACTTGTGATCAGACCAAAAGAAAATTGTTCAAAAGCATTTTGCCCAGTTGACATCATCCTTTCCATTCAAATTTGCTAACTCTCTGCGATGAAGGTTGTTATGACTGATTGTCAACAGGGGACAAAAATATGAGAATAACAACCAGGTTCACAATTACCATAAATTCCCTACAAATCTTCTATCATGCTGACTCATATTCCCTTTTGGTGTGTGCAGTAAGCTACTTGTGTTCATAATATTCATGCTCAATACTGCTTCTTCACAGAGAAAACAGCCAACCCTTGAAATCCTTAAAGTTGCTTGAGTATCAGAGTGTTATAATTCATATTGGTCAGTTCTTCACTTTAATCAAAGACCATGCTAAATGACTAATTTCATGTGCTGTGGATTTATTTCCTTTTGTTACCCTGAATAGATGCAATATTTCCTTCTCTTGCAACACAATAAAAGAAGAAATAATTACTGCTCTATTAGAACTGTCATTAGAACTAGTCATTAATGACAGTTATAAATTTGTGAAGGATTTTGTGTCAAGACTCAGGTGCTCCATGTTTCAGTTGTGCTGTAAGTAACGCTGTAAAAAAAATGCACAAGTCACATATGGACATGATTATCTTTTCTGATGGTATCCCATGGGTAAACATCTGATAGTGTCATTTAGTTTTATCTTCCTCATTCAAGTTTCAAAGACATGTCTCTAAAAAAGCAGCTTATGCACGTCTGGAGAGGATTTTTTTTTTTCTTCTTTTAGATGTAATGACTTATTGCGTATTATTTATCATTTGTAAAACCTCAGAAAAAGTACTGAATCTTTGGGAGATAATTTTTTTTCTCATTTGATTGACAGTGGCTTTTTAGTTACAGTTTGGTCTATCTCTGCTGATGTAAATCATCAGCTGGTGCTGGTTACTTTACTGTTAGTAAATACTTAGTATGTGAAATGTGACTCATTGTTTGCCTCAGTCCTTTTCTACTCAAAGAACCTGAATTTTTCCTGACATCTGTGAGCTCAACATGATTATATTTCATGATTAACTGAAAACGTGTGGCATTTCATTGTCACGCTGAATTTAACTGGATTTTACAACTTTAAAATGGATGATGTGGCTCTAAAAATATGTTGTTTGCCAAACTTTCTGACTTACAAAGAATTATTCATTGTAAGTATATTGTCTTTCATAACAGATATTAGCAGGCAAGTAAGACAGTTGGTATATCTGGTGTGCAAAATGTCGGACTTTTAAACTACCTTGAAAATTAGGAATATTTTGGTCAATACTGTAGTGTTAAAGGGCTAAAATTGCCTATATACAAAGACTTGCAGTCACATCCAGTTTCATTAATGTCTAATTCCCAGCTAATGTACAGGATCTGATGCAACTCTTCTTTACAAGGGCTATCTGTAATCATGTAGGTCTTGCAAAAAAGTTAATCTTGCATCACTGTCCTATGCAAAGTGGTAAATATGAAGAAATTATTAAAACAGTGATGAAAGTAATAATTTTTGGACATTACTAAAAATCATGGGTGTAGACGGAAAACTTACTTTCTTCTTTGATGTGAAAATCTTAAAAACGATCTACACAAAATGTTCTTGCTCCTCTACATTTTCTTCATATTTTATTGATACATGTACAATGAGATTGATTAATAATAAAGTGGAAGTGGATTTAAATACAGACCTACCCTTACATGGAGATGTGTATTAAGTGTTGAGGCATGCTTGAAAAAAATCCCTCTGTGAAGCTGCTTAATGAAAAAGGCACTCAAGCACAGAATTGGGACCACAGTATGACAGGTTTTTTGGGGACCACAGCTCTTTTAGCCTGCCTACCTTTTATTATAGCAAAATTTAACCTTTACTCAGTTGTTCCAAAGAACCTCCATGCTCTTTAGCAGCAGAGGGCTTATGTTGCCTTGAAAGCATAATTACTATAACGACTGGAGGACATAATGGTTTTAGCATGGCTCCTGCAGAAGAGCTTGCGCTGTGGGCCCTTCTCACTGTCTTATGTTCAAAAGCATTTTCTATAATGAAGCTCCCAAAATAGGCAGACTTTCAAATATAATGTGATCTAGCCAGTGATCTCATCTTGATGACATAGTGTATGATGTGGCAGATAAAAAGATGAATACCATCTGTAGAGAACAGTCAGTTGTGAAGTGAATCACACTAAAGGATATGGGCTTATAAGGAATGGGGACCTTTGCATTCGAGTGTGAACTGCTTTGTGTGTAGGCCCTTTGGTAAGGATCAAACTCTTCCATGAAGGAGCCCAGGCTTCCTTCCAGTTAAAATGAGGCCAGAGCAGAGAGACGTCTCTCTGCTCATGCTTGGATTACCCATAAACCCCTCATACCTGGATCTTGCACGGAAGTCTCTGCTCCTTGTTCACTCAGCAGAAGGCCAGGCTCCAGGGATGCTCCATCCTCAGCTTACCACGATCCTTTCTCCAAACACACCAAAAAGACTCTCCCCCCTACGATCCTCTTGTCTATTTCAAATTCTGTTTTTCCCCCTGCTCACTCTTCAAGGTCTTGCCAGGCTACTTGCGTGACTAGAGGGAGTGGAAAAAAAGGTTTCAAAACCCATTGGCACGCGAGCCCCAAATCTATTTTTGGAGAGCGTTCTTTTTTTCTTTGAAAACAAAAAAGCCACAGGGAGAAATAGGCAATACTGGGGTGAAAGGGGTCTGTTTCTTATTTGGCCAGGCCTGCCTTCTGTCCTGCCCCGCCAGCGTCATAACCACAGCACTATGGGGAAAGAGGGTGGCTCAGACGAGGGAGGAGAAGTGTTTTTCCTGCAAAACCGCGGCCAAAACTATGGACCCTCATCTTAGCCCCTGTCACTTAGCAACCAGTCCAACCTGCTTCCCATTACTAGTCCATCTGCTTGTGTTTCAGGCTTTACTTTGTTTTGATTTGTTTCAACCCCTTTCTAACTTTTGTCTTAAACTCGCCATGATTAAATTACTGCATTTAAGTTTGTCTTTCATTGCTAATTCATTTTCATCAGGCACTGTTCAGGAGGCCTGCTGCAGAAGCATTTAATGCAATGCATCCCATAGCTTAATTCCATTCTGCCTCTGTGATTTGTTGCAGTTATTGTGTACAGCGGTTTGTGGAGCAGACAGAATAGGAATTGAATAAATTATGCATGAGGTGTTTATTGTTTGACAAATGTGCAAATATTCTTTGCTGTTTTTGGCTTGTTTGTAGTGCATTATATTTAAAATACAGGGTTACAGCAGCTCTGGCTTTTACGCATTTAACTGGAATCAATGCTTTGAAGTAACACTAAAATTTCCGATCTATTCCTTTGAAGCAGTTGTTACAACTCCAAAACAATGATGGCACTGGATAACAACAAAATTAGGAGCTTTGCAGAATAAGCCCTGGGAGAAAAAGAATCCAGCCCCCTAATTTATTTGACAGTGTCACAATTAACATTATTCTGGTATAATTTTACAGCTGGCACACATTGTCCTGATTATTCATTAAAATGTTGTTTATGTCAATTTAAGATTTCTTTGCTTTGTTAAAAAGAGGCTAGAAAATTACGCGGTATCGTGCCTGATTAATGCTGTAATTACTGCTGAAAAAAATATGATGATATAACAGTTTTCAAGACTTTTATGTAGGGATATTAAAGCTGACAACTAATCTGAGTTTATTATGGCAACAGCTGTAATTATGCCATTTTGAGCAAAGGATGCTGCAGTCTGTCAGGGTGAAGGGCCAAAATATGATGGCACCAATGAAAATAGAGAGCACTGCGGTTGTAGAGTAATGACTCACAGCAGTGTGCTGCTGTACTGATGACAAAGTAGTTCCAATTACTGATTCTGTAGATGCTGTAATTTCTTAAGAAAACAACCTTGAAATTCACTCAAAACACATGTATCTTTTCTGAGTTCTTTGTATTTTTATATTCTAGACAGTAGCAGAGAATTATCTTAATGTGTAAAAGGTTTACATTGGCCAGGCTCAGTACAAGGAGTCCTATATCCCCTAAAAAATCTGAATGTTACTGTTAAAAGTGATTGTAGAGATTGCCGCTATTCCACATTAGCTTATATTTGGCCAAAATTTCACATTTCATAACACCTCACTCCTAAACACTTCATTTCCTATTCATACCCATGCTACAACAGTTGGAATCTTATTAGTGTTTCTATTGATTTAACTGACTCCCTGACCTTTTCTCAAACTCCACTTTAAGGCTGAACTGAAGTGGACTGTTTGCTTTCTTGAATACAGGTAAATGAAATATTCCTTTCCCATATTTCTGTGTTGAATAACATTTTGATTAAGGACATTTCTAAGAAATGTTCTTTTCTATTTTTGAAGCAGGGTCAAATCCAGTCAATAAGACATTATTTGAGAGTTCATGTTTGAATAAAATAATGGACTACCCCGTTCAGTCACATCAGGATTACAGGGAGGTAGACACCTAGTGTGAAATTATCTGAAAGATCACTTAAGTGTATTAAATTGAAGACTGACAAAATCCAATCTTCTCCTAAAAGTCAGGATGACATACAGTACTATGCAATAGTCTTGAGCAACCCATCATTTCTTAAAATTCTAGATGCAATTGGTGCAGTAATTTATTGAAATGTGCAAGGAAAAAACAAAGTTTGTACAATTCTGATAAGCATGAAAGTCAATACTTGTTCACCTTTATTATATTAACTTTATTCCTCAACACAGCCTAAACTCTCTTTTAGTTATCTTCAGGAATAGTTCATCAGTCTTATTGAAGGACATTCAAAGCTCTTCTTTGGATGTTGGCTGCCTTTAGTTCTGTTCTCTGTCAAGATGATCCCACACTGATTCAAAAATGTTGATATCAAGGCTCTGGGGAGGTAAATCCATGACTGATAGTGTTCCATTTTTCTATACAGGTATGCTTTTACTGCATTTGCAGTGTGTTTGGAATCATTGTCATGCATGAAAAATGAAGCTGTTGCCAATCTGGTGCTTTCCAGATAGTATTGAATGGTGGATCAAAATAAAAAAATTTTTGTGTTCATAATTCTATCAATTTTGACAAGATCCCCAACACAACTGGCTGACATGCAGCCCCAACCCATGAAACTCACTGTTGTAGTTCTGTCCTGACCTTCACTGTGCACATTGGTGACAATTTGAACCAAAAATTTGAAATTTGGATTCATCATTTTGTAAGACCTGTTGCCACTGATTTTCAGTCCAGTTCTTGTGTGACTTGGCATAACTCAGCCTTTTCTCCCTGTTTCCTTAAGAATGGCTTCTTGAAAGCCACTCTTCCACCAAGACCATTTCTGATGAGGCTTCGGCGAACAGTAGATTGATAGACTGAAGGGCCAGATGCATCTCTCAGGTGCTGGGTCAGGTCTTTGTTGGGTTTTTTCCTATTTCTTAAGGATATGATGTTCAAACACTGTTCATTTGCCAGGTTTTGGGGTAATAGCTCTTTGGGAATCACTGTGTTGGTGCAAAAATGCTATTCTATGTCCATCAAACTGTATTGTCTTTGGCATTTCTCATAGATTCAACTAAAGGAATTGAAACAAATGTGTTTTTGTGACAGGCTGCTAGTAACAAAGTGTCTAAAGACACAGTTTAAACTTGGTTCTTTGATAAGTTGTTTGTCATGTGTAGACACAACACTGGTCCATTCCTTGAGTTAGGTGTCATTTTTTACGCTGAAAATGGTCAGGTACAAGGACTGGATTGATAATGAGTGAAAAAGCAGTCAATGTCCAATGAAAAACTTTGAAAGAGCTTCAGAAAGCCTGGATAACTATTGCTCAAGACCATGTTAAAAAAATTACAATCTGTCTGGCTTCTTGGAAGCAAAAGACAAAGAAATGAGGGGCAGCTCAAGACTTTTGCACAGTACTGTGAATCATTTAATGTAGTCTGAAATTTTTCCTAAAAGAAATTGTTTTGTTGTTCTTGTTTTTGCTTGGGAACTTGGCATGCTGACCTAACCTTGTCAGTTAGAGTTGGGAATGTTTTCTTTAGTTTCACATCTCTATACAAGTCTGGCTCAGTGCTGGGCAAACCTTTGGACAGCCAGATTTACTAAATGCACACAGATTCCAGCTCCATTCTTGTTAGTGAATCAAATACACACTTAGTGCCCCTCAGTCATAAAAACAGTTGCAGGCAGTTTTAGAGAAGAATGTTTAATATGAAGTTTCCCCATACAATGGTCCCACAATCTGTGTCTCCTGTAGAGTATACAGGTGCTTAGGGAGATTACATATGTATCCAGGGGAAAAGGGGTCTTATAGTGGCACATAAACATATTTTCTAGACAGATTTGGTCAGATAAACCAACACTGAAGTCCAACGGTTGTAACTGAAGAACTCAGCACTCAACACCTGTTTTAACAGACATCTCTACCTTCCAGCAGATCCATCTTGGGGACATAAATCAGTGACTATGAAAATATGTGCTGACAGACATAAATAAGAAGACCAGAATAAGGCCTGAGTTATTTTCCTCTCTCTTCTTATT
>VUQS01003003.1:4297-15834 GCA_015108495.1 Heterochromis multidens
AGGTGCCTGTGTGTGTGTGTGTGTGTGTGTGTGTGTGTGTGTGTGTGTGTGTGTGTGTGTGTGTGAATCTCCTTTTCCATCTATAAATACACCTGCATCTGAGAATCCCCTTGTTCTTTCGCTGTTTCCTTCTGTCTCTCCTCCGCTTTCTTCACTGTCTCTCTCCATCTGCACCGGAACTGTTATACTCCACAGCGATTCATCACCATTTGAAATATTTCTCGACTTAAATCTAAACGCTACCCAGCATGGAAGCAGGATTCAGTAATGTATGATATTATAGGGAGGGAAAAGTCTAGTGTCACTGCCTGCTGTTTTTATTCAAAACCTGCCATCAAAATGAAGCGTATGATTTTCTCACCAGGTTAAGGTGTGATTTCACCTATGTTTCCTGTGAAATTGATTGTAATCTCTATATTACAAATGAAGAAACAGTGCTATAAATGTCACTGACATGTTTCTAGAGTAGAATGCAATATGAGCTTGTTGCACCCACAGACTGGATCAGTCTTAGGCTGTGTCTGATCCAATGCTACGTATCGCACCAATCTTGTAGATGTCTTTATTTGAAAAACATGTTTCTTTTCTAAATGAAAAATACTTCAATTGTGAACACATATCTCTTAACTCAGACATTTTAACACTTGTTTACTGACGTGTTTATATATATGTGGTTAACATGCTTTTACACATACAGCATGAAAGGTTTTCTCTTTCCTCTCACATTCCTGAAGCTTATCTGGACAGACAGTGCCTCAGCATTGCCACTTTACTGGTGCATAACAAAATAGCTGATCTTCTGGATGAGGAATTTCAGAAAACGCATTAATCTCATGTCTTGATACTGTGAGGTCTCCTGTGTTCTAAGTTCTTGTTCTTTTACATCATTTTTTTGCCACTTCCTGTTTTATTTTGTGTATTTACCTCTTCCCTTTGTCAGATCTTCCACTTTCTGCCCTTGTGTGTTTCCTGCTGTTGTGATTGTGTGCCCCACTCTAATGTGCCCCACACCAATGCCAAATTCTCCGTCCCCCTTGTGTATGTCTCCCTCTCTGTTTGCGTCAGATTGTCTTTGTACCATGTGTTGAGCAGTACACCAGTTTCCTCCTTGTGCAAGGCTTCCTGTGTGCCTGACATTGTCTGTCTTTGGTTTTTGCATCTGCCTTCACCCTCTGGTTGTGTTTGCATGGTTCAACTGATAACCCATGTACCGAACACTTTTTGCCTCGAGTAGCGTTTTTCTCTTTCAATTTTAATACTGCCTCTGGAGGAATGCATTTAAGTCTACCTGTTCCTGCCTACCGATCGTTACAGGTTTCTGTTATCTGTTATAATTCTAGCGTATTGACTGCAAGATTAATTTACCATGACAATCAGCTTTTCTCATATTTAAAACTGAGTTGGAGGTAACAGCTCACCTGAAGCAGCTGTGCTTCTCTGGGTAATCAAAAAGAGCCGTTGGTTGACTTCTTCCCGTTCTCACATGTCAGAGAAAATTTGCGATAGGATTAATATCAAATCGTTATGCAAATAATGAACAAGAAAATCAAAATAAAATCTTATGATTGTCCTAGAAGGAAAGTTGTGTGATGACAAAAGTAAGTCGATGTCATCATCTGAAAAACATTCATCTTTGTACAAGCATTTATGGCCATCCATCCTATAACTGTTATTCAAATTTTAAAGTGGAAAATAGTGGCTCATTAACAGAGCCACACAAATCAAAGCTTAATGATCTAATTCTGTAATTCCTTCCATTTACTCCGATTCATCATAAATATGAATTATAATCACAAGTGACTGTCAGTGGAAGTTTACCAGTTCAATTGAATTGAATTATTGTATCGATAACTTTCTGAGTTTCATATTCTGTTCTGTTTTAATACTATGTAGCAGATATTTTCTAGAATCAGTCCAGTATCTCAAATTGAGAGTAAAGAATACCTATGTACATGCATGTCTGCACATTTAAAGTACACTGCTTGGCATTATTTTGATTGCCTCCCATGTCACAAAATTCTAAAGTATTTGTACACACTATCATCTTATAACTGGATGTGGTCTCTTTGAATCTACTAACTATCAGAAACTGTGGCAGTTGATGAGAACACAGCTGGATAAATGTTCAGCTCAACTAAAAAAAGAGAGACACAGCCAAAGACCCAAACCCCTCCCTTGACCACACACACAGAGTGAAATATGAAAATATTTAAATCTGGAGAAATTATTACATAATAAAGCCTCAACTAAAATGGAAGGGAAGCCGATTACAGCTATCCAAGGTTTTCATTTTGTCATAATATTTTATTGAACTTGAAGATAAAGTGAAACAAAACTAATAAAAAGCTGCAGCTATTATAAGTTATGGATAAAAGGGAAAAAGTCCTGTAAAAAATGGAAGATTGAACTATAAAGTATATAAGTCCACAGTTTATCAGTCAAAGAAAACATTCCACTCTATTTGCTTCAACATAACATAAACATACATATAACAATATGTTATACATAACACATAATACAGATGGTTTATTTCATCTCAATTAATTAACTGTGTTGTTGTCGCAGTTAGGTGGTGGTATAGATTTTTAATAAAGTATCACTGTGGTTAAAGTATGAAGACGCTGTGATCTCAGGTAAAATGAAAGGTACCACCAAATCTCAGTTTGATGGCACAAAGGAGTTTATCATCAGCAAAGAACAAAAATGCAAACATGCAATTTTGAGGTGACTAAACCTTAGTAAAAAAAAATAAGTGAGATTACTACCTTTCATCAGTGTTCTGTAGGTTAATGTGTCAGTAAAAGCATGTCGTCTCATAGTGATTCTAAGAACACGATTGTTACTTTATTTTTACTCTTCTTACTTGAACAATTTTCATAGACTTTGACAATGAGATTGAATTGGATGCTCTCACACACACAACAACAACAAAAATCTGCATTTTGTGACTCTTGACTTTTACCAGAATGTTGCTGAATCTTTGCCTTGATGATTTTAGATTGTTCTTGAAGGAAAACAGAAGCTGTATTTGGCACAAGAAAGGTGTACCAACAGATATGTACACTGAGTGCACATGAGTTGATCCTGATGGGACTGCTGAACATGACGTTCAAGTCATACCACCTTCACACTCAGATGAGAACACACAGGCCATTAGGACAGAAATGCATTTAAGGCACTTTGTGATATTGATTTTTGTTTACTAGTAAAAATAGAACTTCCAAGTGTAGATCTATAGTCACACTATTTCTGCTTTTATAAAACAGTACCAAAAGAAACACAAATGTACAGATAATCAATGCAAGAACAGTCTTGCACTTACCGTAGATGAGGGGTGGCGAGGTCCAGGAACCAATCAGATAATAAAAAAGAAGACAAAAGCAAGTGAGGAGAAAGAAAAATATAAGGACACAGTAGCTGAAAACAGGCACTTTGACTGCGGGGTACAAATGCACTTAAACTGTAGCCTACAATCTTTCAGTCCACTGCAAGAAAAAATAGAAGATGATTAAGAAGAGAGCACAGTGAAAGAGTATTGTTCTTTTTTCTTTCTTTCTTTTTTTTGGGTTCAATAAGACCAACAGAGAGCAAAGACATGTTCCACATAAGGCTAATTTATTTTTGCTGTCTCTTGCCACTAATATGCCAAAAGAAGGATTCTTGTCAAATGGATGAGATATGAAGCGATTGCTCTGACACGGGTAGTTGATGGTATTCACATTTTGAGTCCAGCTATAAAAATAAGTGGGCCCAGTGCAAGTCATTGCAAACTGAGAGGGTTAGGTGAAGGAAAATAACTGTATGTTTGTGCCCTTCTGGCCATTTAAGTATTTTACCTGTGGAGTCATTTTGATTGTTGTTTTTTATGCAGATGACTTGTAGTTGCCCAAAAAACGTCTAAATATTAAGAAGTGTTTGTTTTTACCTTTTTTATTGTTGTTTTGCTCATCTTGCTAACAGGTTATTTTGATTTGTCTCCTTTTTTTGTTTGTTTTACCACTGTTACTGCTGTCTTCCATGGGCAAACGTGGATAAGAAAAACAAAAAAACATGTTTTCCTCTCTCTTTCTTTCATTTCCAACTCAGACTTTCAGTAACGATGTAGAAGTGAAAAAAAATTTGATGGTATTTACCCTTCCATATATAACATTTAATGGAAAACAAACATTTAAACATGTTTGCATTTAAAATCTTTCAACAAGTCATAAATTATTTGCATTACATTTAGAGAAAGGCAATATAATCAATAGTTTTGCGAGACATCTTTTACTTATTTTCATGTTGCTGTTGTAGAGAATCAGGCTAGGGGAACATGAACTGGGAAGCAAAACATGAGCTTCCCACAGATTACCAAAAAACATCTGACAGGATTCTTCTTCCTTGGAATAAACATGCAGAGTCGTCTCCTGAACGTTTCAGGAAGTTTCTGTAACTGCTGAAGAGGAAAAACAGACCCAATTTGCCAACTTTGAAATCAGTCAGGTTGTCTTATGGTTAGGTCTGTTCCACCAGAGAGGATTAAATAGCCATATAACTCTATTTTAGCTGTTGGGCTTACTTCCAGGTGAGTTTATGTTTCTCTATTTAAGGATTACTAGCTCTTTAAATTAAAATAAAACCATTACATTTTTAACCATAAATGACTAGATTCAATTACCTCCATGAAAACAGAGAAAAGTGCATATGCTGTCTTTTTGTTTCTAATTTCTCATTTCTAATAAAATGAGTTTTGTAAGTGTTTAAAATTGCTACAAATATGAGGGATTGGCCAGTGTGGGAGATACTTTCAGAAACATGCTAAAGTGTTCAAACTGTGTAACCAGTGTGCTTTCATGTAGTTTTAATGGACACCTGCTTTCCAATTAGAAACAAGTATTCTCTGCAGGTGTCGCAACACAAAACTCCCATTATATCTCTTGCAACAAATGGCTATTTCTTTACAGGTTTGAAAACTGATTTAACAAACCAAAATGTTTAATGGTTAACTGAACAACAAAAGGCAGGCTTTCATCTATGTCTGTGTGCACGCACTACCTCTAGCCTATAAGCAGCATGTATATCATTTGAGTATTGCATGTACTGCACCCCACAGACTGTGTCTTCGCAGTGTAGCTGGTTTGTCAGCAGACCCCCTTTGGTGATTCGGTCACTCTGTTCTATTACTGCACAGTATGCATGAAACCAAACAAACGCCATGGCCAACAGGCAAAGCAAACAGTTTCTCAGCATCCTGCTGCCATTTAAGGCACAGTATGAGGTCTGTGCTGTGCGTGTGTTGTGTATTTGGGATAACAGTAGTTGTTAAGCTCGAGAATTTTTCCAGTAACTTGATGAAGTTGAGTGTATGTGTCACAGGTGTATGAATACAAAAGAAAATTGCGTTTTGCAAATATGAAAATTTATGAGCATTGTTATGTTGCCATGTGTGTGTTTCTGTGCGTATTTGTACACCCTGCAGATGTCCTGCGGCCAGAGATTCATTGTCCTTCTGCAGCCGAGGAGATCAAACTCCGTCCACCAGCTCCATTCTGTCCTATTAACACCCTTGTCTCCTGCTGATAATTATCTGCAACACTGCACTCTTCTACTCTGCTCTAGTTTAAAAGGGAAAGACAAAGAGCAAGTTTGTAAAAGAGCCTGAAAACTTAGTTAGGGAGTAAGCAGGGAGAAAGAAAGGCAGAGCGACAGTCAGGTGGGGTGGGGGTGGGGGTTCAGGGGAGGGGCAGACAGTGGAGCAGACAGACGAAAGGAGAGGAAGGAGAAATGATGATGATGAGTGTGGATAGGCAGGGAGAATTGAATCTTTTAATCTCCCAAAGTGGGAAGAAAGCGACCTGAGGCATTTGTGATTGGATTTCCTTTAAGTCCACAAGTAGGTCAATAGAACTAGCATTGCTCATTAGCAAAGAGGGAGGAGAGGGGTAGGGAGGAGAGTGAGGGGAAAGTTTTGTGTCAATACAGTGAGCATCATTCATTTGCCCTTTCTTCAGAAAAGGAGGAGGAGTAGGAGAGAGGAGATGGAGCAGCAAGCGTGCACTGGGACATTTAGTTTTGTTGACTGTCTGACAAGGGTAGAGGAATGACAGCAAATATAATGAAGCAGAGAAGACTTGCAAAAATTTATTCACACTAAATATTAGCCACCAGGCCTGCAGAGGAAATAAAGATTGCTCACTGTAAAAACTAAGTGAAAAACAGAGAAAAAGAGAGGCCTTATTAAGTCAATCGAAAATCATCCAAGGTTGCTTCTAGCCTAGAAGAATATAAATAAATAAAAGCAAGCCAACGTGTATAAAGTCTTGTATTTATCAAGCCTTAAAATGACTGCCATCTACACTGGGGTGTGAATGAAAGCATTAGCCACTGGTTTTGACATTTGGCTGAATAATAAACAAGTACTAAAAGCTTGGGATAATTCTTTCAACCCGGATTTGTTTCTGCACAATTAGATTTTCCTTTTAAAGCACAATTAGCAATGTGGTGCCAAAGCCAACTAGGGAGAGGAAGGAGAGGTGTGGCAGAGCTTGGGGAAAGCAATAAAGAGAAGCAAAAAGGTTAAGTTGAGTGGCGCACATTTTTTATGGAAATGTCAGGATGTTTTTAAAGCATTTATTGTGCCTGCGTGGTAGATGCTTTCTAAACTGCAACAGCTTTATCCTAATTCATTCCAAAAAAGCCTCTAAAATTAACAGTTTAGAACAGCTCACTCATGACTATGGTAAAAAATATTCCATTTTAATATATTTTTCCTGCAAAATAAACCTCAGAATTACAGTAAAGAATGACTAAGACCTGTATATCCAATAAATTAAAATCTAAATGTATTCTTCTTCTTTATATTAAAGAGATACCAGAGTGATTCACTTTATTCTTTATTTGGATCCCCATTATTTGTTACCACAGCAACATCTATTCAGTACAGTACAAGACATTCAAACATTGTACTACAGTCAGCAACCAAGTAAAAGAACGATGTGGTAATAAAAAAAAAAAATAGTTCCTTCAAGCGTCAACAGTAAACACTCAAACACACAATAAATCCAACTATTTATGTTACAGGTACTTACATAATGAAACCCATTAGTTTTCATGTATTTTTACAATTTTTAGTAATCTGAGTTTGAAAAGTTGTTCCAGTCTGACATGGCCCTGTACAGTACTTTACAGTTTTCTTCAAAGCACTGGTTTTGGAAAAAAGCAATGTAAAAAAAAAAATCCCATGAAGAAACATCTGGCATCATGACACTGCCTCTCATACAAATACAAATACACAAATGTTTCTTATAAATATAAAAGACCAGATCACAAGCAAGTCGTTCACCCTCATCCAAAACAGCCTAGCCTGCATCCCTTCCATGCTGTCCCTCATTTAGAGGCAGAGAGCGAAGATGGGGAAGCTCTGTTTTGAGTGAACTGGATCTTAATAAGGTCCTGTTTTGAAGCGTTAGACCAAATCGCTGGACAGTAATTAGGGTGGGATAAGACCAAGGACTGCAATACTTGTTAAACTGTTATTGTTGTAAATGAAAAGGCACACTTTCTAATTGTGGAAATGCTCATTTTAGCACCTGTATTATCAATATGAGCTGACCATGATAGTGTTTCTTGAAATGTGAAACTTATCAATTTAGCTTCTTTAATCTGCTCAACAGCCTCCTGTTCCAAAAAAACACACGACTTGTGATCTGTCCACATGGCATGCCTAGAGCTGAGTACAAGACACTCGGTCTTTGAGATGTTAAACTTTAACCTGCTCTCCGAAATCCTTTCATCAACTGACATCAAGTCTTCTTGAAGCATTTTCTGAAGTTCCTTTGCATTTTCAGCATATATTTACATTGCAGTGTCATCAAAGCACATAGCCAAGCATCTTGTGTAAATATGGAATAAGGCAGAGTTCTTCACAGCTGCTCTGGGGAATTCCATATTGTAATGATTTAAAATTTGACAGAGTGCTATTAAACATAAAACGCTGCTAACTGTTGGATAAATCACTCCTTCTTGGGTTCTATCTGAGGCCTAGTTCGTTTAAATTGTTTCACTCCTGCCTCTAAGCACATGCTTCCAACTCATTAGACATCCTTGGACTATGGTTATAGGGCATGGTTACTATGGTTACTGATGGACACTGTATACAAAACCGAATCTGATGCCATTCTTTGAATAAATGGGCACTTTTTTTGTAATAAATTCAACCAAGTTGCATTCCTTGCTGGCGTGACTTTTTTTTGTATCATAGTTTGTTAATTTTGGATCACATGTACATTGACACACTGACCCCTTTTTACAACAAAGTTTTCAAAGCAGCTTTCATTAACCTGACTCCATTTCTCCCTAGTGTATTTTGGATGGAGTTCAATTTCTTTCAGTATGAAGTAATCGACAGTTTGACCGACACTGAATTTTGGTACCTGTTGTTGTTCTGGTCTTGTCTGATTCTTGATTGTTCCTGTTTTATGTTGCCTGCTTGTGAGTAGAATAGATTTTGATCTTTAATTAAAACACTTGGTGTAAATGGCACCTGCCTACCAGTCATGTCTGCATTCAGTTCCTCCTTCTTGCTCCAACCCTGACACTAGATTGTCATGATGAGTGTTTTAAATCTGACATCTGGTTACATTTACATCTGATACCATTGTCTTATCTGTGAGCTAAATATAAAGGTAGCTAGCAGGCAGTAAGCTTAGATTAGCAAAGTATAGAAAGAGGGATTACACCATGGTGAAAATTATACTGCAACTTTTAAAGAATATAGATTCTTTTATTTATTCAATACACTAGAAATCATTCAGTACAAGAGAAATCAGAAAACTTTTTTTTTTCTTATTGTTGTGTTTCGCAAGATAAGCGCTCACAGTCTTTTCGAAAAAGTGACAGTCCATTAGGAAGAAGGAGAGGTGCAATGATTTCTCAGCCACGTGACTCCAGTTTATGTTCTGTCTGGGAGTTTTGTTTTCACTTGCTGATTAGTTTAGCTTTCACTTGATTTTTGGATTATGTCTAGGCACCAAAACTATGTAGTTAGGTTCCTGGACAAGCCTCCATCCATCCATCCATCCATTTTCTTCCGCTTATCCGGGGCCGGGTTGCGGGGGCAGCAGCCTAAGCAGAGAAGCCCAGACCTCCCTCACCCCAGCCACCTCCTCCAGCTTATCCAGGGGAACACTGAGGCGTTCCCAGGCCAGCCGAGAGATATAATCTCTCCAGCGTGTCCTGGGTCTGCCCTGGGGCCTCCTCCCGGTGGGAGCCTCCATACAAGCCTCCATATTTGACAAATTGGGAGTCATCTGTTAAACTTTAGTCCTGCCTGTACCATGATGCCCAACGTCAAAGGATACCTTGTCTGTAGAAGTGAGATGGCTTTGACAAACAGCAATACTTGACTATCTGAAAAGCAAATAGCTTGATGTTGCTCATTGCATTATGAGATAGGCCACACTTCCTAACAAGCAACCTTCGTAAGCATGCAGAGTCTTTGTGTTCAAAAATGAACTGGTGTTTGTATGAAGTTTCAACTGATGGAGAAATCACATAGCATAGCAATAATTTCTGCGCCATTTTCTTAAATTTGGCCGTATTTGGTAAATGTATGTGTTGGAACATAACATTTCAAAACAGTTTCGACAAATTACAGCTGGACAAAACTGTATGATGGACAGCAGCCTTGCTCTGCTTACATAAATTAATACAGAGTTTATGGCACTCTTGAAAAAGACAAGCCCAGTCGAGCACACATGCACATATTAAACATTTACACACTCAGTGCTGTGCAAACTTTTACAAATATTCATAGACCTTGTCTCTGTCCCTCCGCCAACCAACACACACACGCACATGCACATGCACATGCACGTGCACGTGCACTAAATGTACAAGGAGCTGATGCTGATGAAGCAGTGGCAGCCTTTGGGCTGAGACAGATGATGGATGGATGGGAGTAGATGACTGTGTTGGGTGGCTGCTCACTCCCTTTCTTTTTTCTCTGCCAGCCCTCCCCATAAAGTATCCCTCTCTTTGTCTCTCCCCCTTCTTACCTTACCCTCTCTCACTCTGTCCTTTCCTCCCTTCACACCTATGTCCAAGTCTTTCTTTTTCCCTGCTGATGAGTGATGGATTGAGGATCTGTTCTGGCTCTGCGCTTCCTTCCTGACACTAAAGGTGTCAGCATCTCCTACATCTCCACTGTTTGGCTCCTGTACAATTTATAAGACTATTGTTGGACAAGAGGATGAGGAAACTAGACATGTGCTGCAATGGACAAAGAGAGAAAGAGGGATAGAAAACCTGAGATAAATGAGGGGACAGATAGAAGAAGTGGCAGAAAGTAGCTGGGCAAGAGGAGGTTGCCGCAGAGGGCTGAAATGTCACTGAGCAATGAGAAAGGAATTTGCCAAATGTCCATACAACTTATGCCTTGGAATCTCCAAGTTAATGATCTCTAAAGCTGCAATTTATTTCAATTTTAACTTAAAAACTTTCATCATAAGCACAAATCTAACCTTAGCCACATGGGAGACTTTATGTCAAACCACACTGATGCTGTGGTTGCTCCAGAAAGTGACAACCGATTAAACTGTGTGAGATGGTTATTAGGATTAGCACAGAGTGATTAAATGTTAATGATATAATGAATAATGAGCCCCCACTCATTCTCATTAGCAACCAGTTGATAACTGTATACAAGGCCACTGTGAGCTGTAGCAGAGAGGGAATGAAGGAAAGAGGAAGTATAATTAGAAAAAGGAGTGAAAAACTTGAGAAATAAGGGAAGGAGTGGAAGAAGCACAAGCACATGGGTTGTAATATTACTACTTAATTGGGATTTTTGGATTAGCAGACACTATGGACACTCTAATCCAAAGTCAAACAGGCCTGCCTCAGTATACTTCCTGACATTTTGTACAGACCCTGGAGCAGGTTGTAGAACTCTGCAGCTGCTCTGGGAGCACAAAATCATTTCCTGAAAATGCCCAGAAATCTGAGACACAACCGATAACAAAAGTAGTCTTCTCAAAAACAGGATTTTAATAGAGGGTTAGGTCCTGTTTCTTCCAAGCATGTGCTATTTTTTGCGAATAACCCATTTATATATTTATTTATTTATTCATTTGGAAGTCTTAAGGAGGTGATTTATCTGATATAACCAGAGCACCCCCAAGTGGCAAGAAACTGGAACTGCTGACTGTCCAGAGGGATGAGCATCACTTCGGGGACCTGGCAGCAGAGCACAGGAGTAGATTAAGGGGGGAAATTATTTATAAATTTCCCTTCAATTATTTATTAAGCAATTCCTCACAGTGTTTACTAAGGGGTTATTAAATATTATGCTGCTAAGCTACTCAAAAGACAGAATCGTCAGAGGACATCCCAGGATACTTTTAATTCCAGCACTCACAGAATTTACAGCTTCTAAAAACAGCATTCAGAATGCAATTAAAGTTGGGGCTGCTCACTCATTTCATACCATTTCACTTTTCCATCCCTCTCTTTCCTTGTTATTTTTTTTTCATTTTTGTTCAGCAAGGAAAACTTGCAGT
>VUQS01003003.1:15854-31085 GCA_015108495.1 Heterochromis multidens
CCAGATAGTGTGTGTGTGTGTGTGTGTGTGTGTGTGTGTGTGTGTGTGTGTGTGTGTGTGTGTGTGTGTGTGTTTGTAGACACACATGTGTATGTTTGGCTGAGAGGTAATGGAATAACCGCAACTCAGCTAATCCGATCTGTCTCTCCTTCTCCATCTCCAGTCCCTGTCTTCCTCTCTCTCTATCACACTTGCTCAGTGTACTGAGAGACAGACCCCTGTCTGCTGGCTCGGACACCATCAATAGTTTGTCCAGATACTCGCTGCAGGCTTAGCCAGGAAGAGGAAATGTAGCCTTGGATTTTTTTCTCTTTTTGGCTTCTACAATAAGCCATCTAATAGACTTTGGTAAAAGGGAAAACGAGCGAGAGAGTAACTTTAACCACACAGTAAATGAACATTACGCAGCTGAAGCAGTCTAAATTATTCTGGCTGACACTGATAACACACATTCAGAATTCACATGTGCACACAGATACAGTAGTCCATCCCACTTGCGTCTGCTATGAATCGCCACTTGTAAATGCAGAGACACCTCCACTGTAAAACTGTGAGAGGAAAATTCACATAAAAATGGACACATTCATTGCAGTATGTGTTTGACACTTCTTAAGCCACTCTTCCTGCCTGTTGCCCCTTGTTACATCTGCTCAGTGCCCTTATGAGAAAAAAAAAAGGTATACATCTGTCTGTCCGTGTGTGTTTGTGTGTGTGTGCCAGTTTGCTCTAGGTGGATCACTTTTCCAAGAGAGAAAAAGGGGGAAAACACAAAACCATAGCTATCATCCCTCTCCACTCTCACCCACACTCTCAGCCTGTCTTGCTTCTCCTCCCTTGCTTTGCTTTGCTATCGTGTGTGTGTGTTATTGAGTGTGTGTGTGTGTGTGTGTGTGTGTGTGTGGTTGTGTGACCAGAGGGTAGAACACTTCACAAAGCAGAAAAAAGACCAATAAGTTGAGGAAAAAGAAGCATGAGGAAGCATTCAAATAAAAAAGAAGAGGAAGAAGTGTCATCTGCTTGATAGTTGTGGAAATCAGAGCTGGAAACTAGATTAATGAGTGTGCTTTTGTTTGTGTGGTGCCATGTCAATTTGCGTTGTTAAGATTTACTTTTTATGGCACATTTGCACATGCACACACACAGCTCAATCAACACGCACCAGAAAAGATTCGCAGTGTCACAGATTTCCATGGAGCAATACTGACCCCTACTGAATGCAGCCATTTTTTCAAATACACTGCATCACTATTGGTATGACACTCCTAATCACAGCATTTCATACTGAGTCTATGAACACCTAGACTGAAGGAATAAGAAGGCTTTCAAGAACAAAGTATTGAATGCAGCTAGAAATAGTGATGTAATGCAACGTAACAGACAGGTTTAATTGAGAAAAGCAGATGTGAGATGTCCAGTGCACAAATCAATCCCTTGAAGGGAATTTTCTGATGTTCTATTTGTACACTCAAGGATAACCAGGTTCATAGGTTTGCCTTATTCTTGCAAAATAATTATTTTGACCGTATCAATTAGATTGACTTTAAGAGCAAATGTATAGAATTGGGTGGAAAATTCCTTAATTTCCTGTATTTTCTCTCTAAACAGTTAAAGCTCACATTTACTATGCTTGGTGTTACGGGTATAACTTTTAATCACTTTTCAGTTTTCTTTAAAAGTAATGATTGTTCTGGAGCGTGAGCTGATATATTTCTCACGACATTTTCAAATGGCAGTTTGGGGATTCAGCAGCAATCTGTTGGCTGATTGAGCCTCTAACATCAGTGTGCTTTTGATTTGTGTTGGCAAGTGTGTGTGTATGTTCGCGTCGTCGAGTCAGACAGGAAGACAGGTTTGCTAAAATACCAATAAAACTGAGTTTTATTTTGTGTGTTTGTCAGGGCTTTCTCCCAGATACTGCAGGGTCTTTACCTTATAGTATAAAGTCCCTTGACCTTTTGTACATAAACCTGAATTGAATTGACCAGTGGATGGAGCTGACTTTAGTTAAAATCTTAAGAAAGGTTTTTATCTTCACCACTGCACTTTACCAATTTCACTGATGCTCCATTCTTGTGTTGTTTTGGGAAAATAATAATTGTGATAATTAACAGTAGAAGCACACATTTTGCCCAAAACAAGACAGGGAAGCAGGTGCTTCTTTTCAGCCCTGAGTAATGCCTGGAGTCATCCTCTCATGGCTCCAATAACCTCCAGTAACAAGATGGGGTAGAATGCCACCTGAGAGTCAAATCCAAGGAAGAAAAATGCTTGACAATCACATGGTTGCTGCTAGTTAACTTTATTGCTCTGAGCAGAAGGTAATAACTGAACGTAACTCAGATGGATACATTTATCAGCTCATCTCTTCTTTCTTCTGCCATGTCAGAATATATTTAAAAAATGGTTTCTGTCAGAAAATCGACCTGAAACATACCTAGCTGAAATTATACCTTTGCACAGAGCTCTAACATCTTGTTGAACAGTATGTTGTAAATTCAAACTGACTGAATCTTCAAAAAATCTTGTACAAGAAGTATGTTTTTTACAGTTTTATTTCAAAGGTGAGTTGTATAGTGTACATTATTACTTATTCTCTGAAATATCTCAATATCTACTGGACAGACTGGCACAAAAGTCATTCTTGGTTATAAGATGATGAATCTTTTTTTTTTCTTTTTGAGGTTTTGAAATACATTTCTCAATAATTGTGGACTAGATTGACATTCAATCTGTCAAACACATTGAAGCCCCTCTGAGAATACGTTCTTGTCACATTTAATGGTCCTCTGAATACTTTCATTCAAAACCGAATACCAGCAAAACTAATAACATTCCAATGAACTTCAGCCATGTTTTGTGTTTAGAGTTGAATAGAAAACGTAAGTATAGTAAGATGCCTACTAAGATGCTGAACAATGTTCACATATAAGATCCTCTGTTAGGAGGGTGATTAGCTCAAAGCACAGCCTTACAGTATCTAAAAATCAGTAGACTAAAATGTCTGTAAATAGAAAGGGTGTGGCTTACTATTTTAAAATAGATGTTTATTTTCATAGAAGATAGAGTCTTCAAAAATCTTTTATTGGTTAGCACTAATAATTGTGGATTTTTACTTTAAATGGAAATTTTTTCCATCTTGGAAAGATGCATGTTTAGCATTGAAACACATGGGAAGAAAAAAAAAAAAGGCAAAAAGGAAATCATGTCTTTTTAAGTGTAAATATATTGAAATTCACTACGTCACAAAAGTACCAGTCTCATCTTCTTGACAAGGACACAGAGAAAGTAGTTAAACATAGTTTAAAAAACTGCTGCAGTGATGACAGTTGCAAACAAAGCCACTTTGCTTTGAGAGTGTGGGTGGATATGTGCCTACAGCTAAACAAGGGGAAATGACAAGTCAAAATGGCATTTTTCAATGTCCTGGATCCTGCTATAAGCAGATGTTTCTGCTACCAGAGTTATCCTATGCTTGGCTGTGGGTGGAGAAACATGTGGAGGGGGAGCTGAGAAGGAAGGCTGGGGGTCAAAGAGGTGAGAGCAAGAAAACAAAGGAGGTGGGGAGGAGGGAGCTATACAAATGAGGACAAAGAGAAAACAAGAAACATCAAGAGATGGAATATAGCATGTGAATAACATGATGAGAAAAACAAACGAAAATGGAGTTTAAAGGAACAGACACAGCCAAGCTGTACTAGGCTGGATGGCGATGAGTATTGACAAACATTGACAAACACTGTTTGAACAGAGAATGCTTTCAAAATCAACATTAGACAATTAACAGAGTTCCAGAGAACAAAAGGAAATCGTCGATGCCCAAATTACCAGGGATTGATTAATGAAACTGCAAAACCATCCAGTGTGGAGAAAGAACTGTCTTGACTTCTCAAATGTGCAAATACTGTGACCATGACAACATGAAAAAAATGCATTAGTAAAAAGGAACAAAGGTCAGTGACAAAACTACATAATGGCTGCAAAATTGATCCACATCATCTCTAGCAGCATTAGCACAAACTGTACTGTACTTAAAGATCATCTGATTGACAACAGAGTGGCAAGTGGAAAATTACTTGTATCCAAGCTCAGTGCATTCAGATTCAAAACTAAAATAATCTCATGCCCTGTCAAAGAAAACAATGTTCCGATGGAAACCTGGCACTGGATCTAGAGTATGTCTAAATATGTGAGAATCAACAGTCCACAGCAGATTACAATTGCTCTATAATTATTTAGTAGTATAAAATAAAATGGTTGAAGTGCTTCCTCTAAATTATCACACTGGTCACAAATATCACCTCTCTTCAACACTACCAAATCAAACCTTGCAAAGTTGGAAACTGGCCTCAACTGGTTGAACATGATTTGATTAGCCTAGGTAACATAGACAGGTCCTGGATTTTTACAGTATATGCTGTGTTCCTGTCATGCCCTGTGTTACCTTTTATTTTTTAAGAACCTGAAGCTGCAGTAACATCTTTTTGCAGGTAGTGGAAATACAATCACAGCAGTGACCTAATACACCTATACAGAGTTGATATGGTCAGCTTGCGCTAATCTGGAGTCATGTTTCTCCTGATGAATAAGTAGTGAAATAAGTATTTGATCCCCAAACAAAACATGACTTAGTACTTGGTGGAGAAACCCTTATTGGCAAGCACAGTAGTTGTTGTAGTTAGTCACCAGGTTTGCATACATCTCAGGAGGGATTTTGGCCCACTCCTTTACAGAAACTCTAAATCCTTTAGGTTTCTTGGCTGCTGCTTGGCAACTCGCAGCTTCAGCTCCCTCCACAGATTTTCTATAGGACTGAGTTCTGGAGACTGGCCAGGCCACTCCATGACCTTCATGTGCTTCTTCTTTAGCCACTTCTTTGTTGCTTTGGCGTTATGTTTTGGGTCACTGTCATGCTGAAAGAACATTCTACGACCCATCTTCAGTGTTTTGGCTGAGGGAAGGAGGTTCTCGTCCAAGATTTTAAGGTACATGGCCCCGTCCACTGGCCCCTCAATGTGGTGACGTCGTCTTGTACGCTTAGCAAAAAAACAGGCCCAAAGCATAATGTTTCCACCTCTGTAGGGATGTAGGGATGGTGTTCTTTGGGTCATACTCAGCATTTCTCTTCCTCCAAACACGGCAGGTCAAGCTGATGCCAAACAGCTCGATTTTGGTTGCATCTGACCACAGCACTTTCTCCCAAGCATTCTCTGAATCATTTAGATGATCACCAGCAAACTTAAGACAGGCCTGTACACGTCTTCTTGAGCAGGGGCGACCTTGTGGGTGCGATTTCTGAATAATCGGACCAACAGTTGTCACCTTCTCCCCAAGCTTCTTGCTGATGGTCTTGTAGCCCATTCCAGTACCTTGTGTAGATCTACAATCTTGTCTCTGATGTCCTTTGACAGCTCTTTGGTCTTGCTCATGGCAGTGGAGAGGTTAGAATGGAAGAAATCGATTCTGTGGACAGGTGTGCTTTATACACACAACGAGTTGAGATCAAGAGTATCTGTAATTGATTGACTGTAATCTGACAATCTGTGGGAGCCAGAATTCTGCCTGGGTTGTTCAAATTCAGCAGGTGATCAAATAATTACTAATTCTTATTATTTCCCCCACTGTATAGCAGCACAATAGCGTATGTGGAACTGACAACAATGGAGGTCTATGAAAGATAGTAATGCAACAGCTGAACTGGTTATGTACCCATAATACCTATAACAGGTCATTAGATTGCTTCTAATATATTCAGGGACATTTTACTAAGAAAAAACACTCCAGGCTCTCTGATTCATTTTAGAGACATTGTTAACAAGGATCTTGTTGACCCTGTGCTGCTCTTGTCCATGCCAAAAGGTTCTCTCTTGACAAATACATAATAAATGGACATGTAAGGTGCTTAATATTATAAGTGTATTACATTTTTATTCTCTATATAAGCAAAAAGGCATATTTAGGCTTTTAGATTTATTCTTGTTTAAAAAAAAGCAAGAAAAAACTGATTTTTATTTTATTTTGTCTGTCCACTGTAGGTGCACTTACACACACAGCAAGACAGGTTATGTGATTTCAGAAGCTTTTGCCAGACTTGAAGGACAAACAAGCATCAAACTGTGAGGATGGCAGGGGAAAGAGTCAAGCACAGCTATTATTACACATACAAAGAGCGATGAAAGATGTGCATGCCTGTCCATTGGCAATGACAGTGTGAACCCCACCAGTATGCATGATTCTCCATCCCTTTCTCTACACAGGTGTAGAGAGAAATAGACAAATAGAAATAAATTCCTTTTTCATATATAACTCCCAATGTCAAGTGGGCGCTCTCGTTCCTATTCACTGACTATCAAAGAGAAATGCTTATTTGTGTCCGGGAACAGTAATCACAATGTATTTTATCTTACCACCAGGAGTTCTTATGAATGTCACTAAATATTTTTGTCTAAGCTCCTGAGAGCAATGGTTATTGATCAATGAAGAGAAGACTTAATCTAAAATGCAGTTAATGCTTCTTTTTCAAGAAAGTGAAAACAAGTTCTTGAAAAAGCATCTTTATTCAAGGATGCTTTTATGTATGCCAATCAGCCACAACATAAAAACCACTGAAAGCAGAAGTGAATAACAACACTGATCATCTTGTTACAATAAAATGCTTGGCATTCATTTGGATGTTATTTTGACAAGTACCACCCACACTGCTGCAGATCAACAATGTGGCAACAGCACTTCCCAAAGGCAGTGGCCTCCCCAGCAGGACAAGGCGCTTCATGAAACCACTACAACTGATCCAAACTGCCAAGATCTCAATCTGAGTGCAAATCTATAGGATGCTTGGGAAAATCACGATCCACAAAGGACGTACCCCGCAACCCACTGTGCCCATAGGATCTGCTGCCAATGTTCCAGTGCCAAACTCCACAGTGCATCCCCAGAAGTCCTGTGTCAATGCTCTAATGAGTCATAGCTGTTTTGATGGCATATGGAAGACCTACACAATATCAGGCAGGTGGTTAGATAAAAATAAAAAGAGAAAAGCCTGAGAGGGTTTTTTCTTAACATTGGTTAAAGCTAAACACTCATGTTAGAATCTAAGATGCTCACAGTAACAATGTCAATATGCTGATGCTGTTTACACCAGTCTTCCTCACTGTTTAGCAGACTAGCATGTTAACATTAGCAGCCACTAAAGTCAAAGGATAGTTTAGGCTGATCTGATGGGAATGATACTTAAACAAAAAAACAAAACAAAAAATGGAGAGAGTGAAGTTTTGACCCGACAATTCACATGATGTTGCATCATTATAGAAAAGCCCACCTGGGGAGCAAAACAAGGCTTTCCTCTGCAGCCCGACAGTTATTTCAGATTTGTTTAGCCAAAATGCTGGATAGCTGTTAAATTGGATGCACTAACAAGCCACTTAGTTTGCTCACAAGCAAAGCGTACAGAAAAAAGTGCACACAGCTCGCCTAGTCCTGTCATAAAATGACATCTTGCATCAATCCATCTTTTTCCACAGCAAGCCAGGTTGTCAGTGGTGGTCCTTTAAACTGATTTTAATTAGATTTATGCCTTTTCACTACAGCCCCAGAACTCCGGGACTAGCTAATATTTGCTAATTAGCACTCACCACTGATTTGACAGTGAAGAGTTTTGCGTCATTCAACTCCCACGGCAGCTTTATTGGACTATCCAAATCAAAAATAGAGATAGGAAACCAATGGGTAACGTCATGGTGGCTACATCCATCTTCTTTATGCAATCTATGATTGTACCTAATGTCAATGTAACCCCATTTAAAACCACAAAAGGAGGCCTTGAAAAAAAAAAAGGTCAGGGGTTCACCAAAGACAGAGCGATTGATCTTTAGAGGGAAATAAATCTATATAAATGTTAACTGCGATAACACAATGGTTGTTAGGTAGGTGATGAAATAGGAAAGGAATAAAAGAGAGTGACAGGTTGTACACATAATGATCAAAAATTTCTCAGTTGACCAAACACCATGTCTAAAAGATTCAAGTCCCTTTTCAGAGTCTCTATGAAAACTTTCAGAACGAAGAAAAGCTAAGTGGAGATCTTCCATATAGTATTCTCTAAATGTTTGTGAATACAATTTGTGTTCATGTAATATTAGGAGAAAAAAAGAAAGTAGTCCCAACACCATAGCTGTACTTATTCTTTCATATGCAATTAAAAAAAAAGAAGGTGAAGCTCAAGGTCTTAAACTCCCATCTTAATAGCTGTAGTGGACTTAACACAATGAATGTTAAGACATTTCAAAGGTTGGCGAAGTAGGCTGAGACATTTTAGAGGCAGCTGAAAAAATAGCAAAGACAGTAAAGAGAGAAGAAATGAATAATGGATGTTACTCATTTTAGTATGACAGATTTAATAAATGGTCCTTAAAATGTTCTCCAGTATCCCATCACAATAACTAAAAGATTAAACTCCTTGCTGAGATTTGCCTCAGAAATTTTTCATAATGAAGACAAGCTAAGTGAGGAGCATCTTGAAAGTATTCTCTAAATGTTTCTGAATTCAAACCCTGCTCACACCAGCTTAGTAGAAATAAGGGGGGGGAAAAGTATAATTCTTTGACTTATTTTTTGCACCTTCTGTCAGCATCCTTTCTTGTCTGCTTGTTTTTCTTTCCTTTGTCTCTCCCAGCTTTGGGAGGTGTTAACAGGCTCAAGGTAATGAAAGGCAGTAGCTAAAAAACACTTGACATTGCTGAGTTGCACATGTTACAATTAGGAACCTATTAAAAAAACAGTGAGAGATCAAAAGGCAAGGCCAACATGAGTCTTGATTGTGAAGGAATATACTAGAGGCTTCTGTGTGTTTTGGACTTAAATAAAAGGCTGTAAAAAGTATATTTTATAGTGGATGGGGCATAGCTTTCCTGGGAGAGCATGACAGGTTTCTTGCCCTATTGATTTTGTATGATTTAGTATTTTAGAGTTTGGGTGATCCTTTTTTGGTTCTTGAAAGCCTCAAAAGGATCAGATTAGCCAAGTTGTATTCAATCATCCAAGCTGACTGCACACTCTTGTTGATCACAGATGAGAGGAAACTTGGAAAAATCAGCAACTCTGGGTTTGCAGTAATGACAAAGGGAAGGACCTAAGAATACACTTATACAATAGGGCTACAAGTAAATGTATGGCGGTGTTTTGTACTACAGAAATCACAAAAGCAGTAAAACCAAGAAAAAAATTGGTGTCGAAAACACTAGCATGGCAATTATAACTAAAAACATGCAAGAGAAAAAAACCTATCACAACTAATTTTAGGTAGCATAGCATAATGCATAAAACTTGAAGTACAAAGTATGAGAAACTGAGAAAAATAAACTTTCAAAAACAGAAAGAATTGAAAAGTGACCAATGTGTCCTTTCAGTTGAGACAACCTGCAGCACACTATCGCACACTGCAACACAGATCTTATCATTTTGCCCTCTAATCATTTATTCCTTTTTATTCAGACCAAGTAGCAGCACACCAAGGCCATGAAAACAGAAAAGTCAAATACAAAAATATTATACAAGCAGGTATGTTGGATTTTTCTATTATCCTACATTCACACTACGGAAAACCGTGACTGGAGACCACGGCACAGCCGAACTTATTGGGACAGGGACCGGGTCTGTGACCAGTCAGTCAGCTGCCTATCACCAGGTGACCTGTGCAATTATCTTAAGATCAAAAGTGGTTGCCCTGAGGTGAAGGGTGTTGCACGCTCAACCTCTGAGCGACCAGTTGGTTGTTGCAACTACTTGCAATCGGTCACTGAGTACGAAAAATTTCATTGCAATCACTGGGCCACCACCAATTTTTCCTTGTTGCAAGAATTTGCTGTCCTATTCTTTACTCTGGTGTGACTGAGCCATTAATGAATAATCTACAGAGAAATTATATTCTCTCTCTGTTTAAAACAAATAGGAAGATGACAGAACCAGAAGAAACAGCTGATGGGTGAAGCTTAGAGGGCGTAGTAGGGGATCTCTTTTTCTTGGAGCCACTTTCAGGATGCAGCAGTGGTGACTTTATTTTAGGTAAGATAAGCTCATTGGACATTCTTGCTGTCCAATTACAGGTCTTGCAGTATAATCTCTTTATTTTGTTCTTAAGCATTTAAAGTCAGTAGCAGGAGATCCCACATTTTTTCCTATATGTGATGTTATTAAATTTTAGGAATTATTCCCTTCCATCGGGAGCACAAAAAAAGATCAGGACAATATCATGCAATATTGTCTCCACTTGAATGCCATTGTGTTATTATTATTATTATTATTATTATTATTATTATTATTATCATCATCATCATGATTAGTAGTAGTAGTATTTTTCGTATTATTATTATTAATCCACTGACCACAACCATTTCCTCCCACAAAAATGCAGCAGCCATGAAATCGTTTAGGTCCATTTTGTTTACACTAAATAAAGCTGCTCTTGCCAAATTGTCCAGTTAAAATGTTTATACACCCAGAAAAAGACTTTTTTTTTTTTTTTCTAAAGGTCGTCTTGACAGGATGTCAAAATTTGCTGCAAAATAAATCATTCTTATGATGTCACAGTGCTATGATAAAGGCTTGGTTATAGTTTTAGGCAGTACTTCTACGTCACATTTAGAGAAACATAATGGTTTCTTTTACCCTGCGACAGACTGGTGACTTGTCTAGGGTGTACCCTGCCTCTATGACAGCTGGGATTTGCTCCAGCTTCCCCGCAACCCTGAATTGGATAAGAAGTTAAGAAGATAGCCTCTTGGATACCCTGTTAGTACAATTATGCACACCTCATCATCTGCCAGATTATTGTAGGGTCTTTACCTTACAATCTAAAGCGCCTTGAGGCGACTGTTTTTGATTGTGATTTGGCGCTATATAAATAAAATTGAACTGAATTGAAGCATTAAAAACGCTCCAAAGGGAACCAAAAGCACAAACACTGGTGGGAGGTCCCGTTTAGTGGTTCCTATCAGCTGAAGTGAAGCCTAGCAGACAGCTAGCAGTCACTGCCACCTGTGTCCACACCTACTTGTCCCTCAAAGACCCCACATCCCTAATAATGCAAACCTTAAGACAATAAAATTTATGTAGGTGAAAAGTGGGAAATTAAGAGTAGCTACAAAGACAAAAAACATTAAACATTTTTTGTAACTGGCTGTAAATATATTTATTTCTACTGTGAAGTTGGCAGTTTTAACATGGAAATCGATGGGGAAAGTCTTATGAGAATGGCTCACTTTTTGGAGCTAGCCTCAAGCTAGCTTAAGGAACTTAAAGAACTACAGTTTGCCACTTTTGCACTGGTCTCATTATTGAGCCCTAGAGGTACTTGGTGAAGGTTTAGTATCTTTCTCAGCAATACTTTGTACAAGCCTGTAACAAAAATCTCTAATTACTCCATGACTGTTCAGACCCATTCAGTCTCTTTCCTTTTATAACCTCCATAACAGGCCTTTGTGGGGGTGATTATGCATGTACTATTTCTGACCACTGGATAAACAAAAATGTATTTTATGCTTGAATAAATGAAACCCTACTTAACAAAACTGGTTTATTACAATTCTTGTGATTTTTCTTTGGCTCAGAACAAAACCTCTGTGGAGGGGTGCCAAAATTTCCTCTTCTTTTCCAGTATGTTTATATGTACCAAATCAAGCTTAACAGCATCTCAGCTTGAAGTGGCTTTCTGATGTCGCCAAAGAAAAAGTCAGAAAGACCTACCCTGCACATATAAAAACAGCCTCCTATTCCTCATAATGCTACCGACTTAGTGAGGCTTAAGATTCCCTGACAGGCACAGAAAGTCTCAGAAGAAAGGGAAAAGTGGTCAAATCGAAGTGCAAGACAGAACAGGAAAGGGAAAATTAAAGTGTAATTGTGGCTTGTTCTTTTCTTGTGTTTGTTTTTTTAGTAAATAAACATCTCCAGAAAAAAATGCTTACATCACAGCAGTTCAATTAAAACAACAAAACTCATACAAGACTGTCGGAAATGCACAGGCAGGAGGTAACTGTTTGCCCGATGCAGACAGCAATGTTTATATATACTGAGCACCCCACACATTAAACAGACTAGTTTCACAATCCCCCTCAAACAGCAACCACTATCTATTATGCTCACTGCAGATTCAGCTAAGTAGGTATTTCTCAATTACACCTCATAGATAACTTCTCTTGTTATTGGGTTCAAACATCAAAAAGTAAAGATACCATCTGTAGACAGAAGCACTGCTTTAATCCACATTTTCTCTCTCCACACACACATACATGTACACACGGAGTTCAGCCTCTGCTAGCTCTTTCCTCACCCTGAAAATAAGATTAAAATGTTATCGGTTGTACCACCTGCACAGTGCTGCTCTGACTTCACAGATACAACACATCAAGCCTAATCCTGAGTGTAAGATATGTAACACACACAGGTCTGGGCACATAGATCAACTAAAACAGTGGTTACAGACACTTGTTACCACGGACTGTTACTCTAATGGAGGGGTTTTCTTTAAGAGCACCACTCTATTCCATTATTATATTAGAAGCGAGACAAGAGGACATGAAATCATCAAAAAAAAATCTCTGCCAAGGTCCTCATAGCCACAATAAGTTAGGTGAAAGGATGACACCATGTGTTCAATTACGATACTACAGTATTGTTTAAAAAAAACTTTATATCAGGGTAATTTTCAAGCTTTTTTTTTTTTTTTTTTAACTTAAACAGACGCATTTAATGAATAACTGCAGAGGAATCTGGTCATCGCTCATGATACATTGTTCTTTAAAAAGAGCACTTTTCAAGACATTGGTACAGAAATCTCTGCATCTTGAAATAAATCCAATCAGATCATCAATCACTGCAAAAAACAAAAAGGATGCATCTACATTAAAATTCTTTTGTTACCAGGGATGAGTTCTTAGGTCACATGATCTGGGCCTATATTTATCAAAATTCATAGCAAAACACCAAAGAGAGAAGCTGTTAAGAACAAAACATATTTAACAAGCTACTTAGAAGGCAGCAAACTTATTTTTATATTTAAAACAAATTAAAAGTTCATCAAATGTATGCTCTTCTAGATCATGGCAATTGTGACTTTTGTATTTTTTTAAAGTTTTCTTTATGATGTAATCCATAGTGCAATGGTTAACACATTCCCCTAACATGAAAGATCCCTAGTTCAAGACTGGGAGGAGGCCCAAATCCTCGAGAGTAGACACAAATCCCTGGGAGGGTTGCATCAGGATGAGCATCCGGCATAAAAATCAGTGCCAAATCAAATATGTGGATCCATCTACTGTGGCAGCCCCTTACAAATAAGGGAGCAGCCAAAAGAAGCTTTTTCTTTATGATGTAATTTTCCTTATTAAAAAAAAAAACAAAAAAAAAAACTGAGTATTAATCATTAAACATAGTCAATCAGTGACCAGTTTTGTTTTTGTTTTTTTTATATAAAACTGGCATAACAAGATAGGTATAACAAGATATGTTGGTGTTGGAGATATTAACTACTGCAGCTAATCTTAACAAACTTAAGTGATCTCTGTTTAAATTTTTAGTATTTTGCAAGGGAAAATAAATTTAAAAATTAAGTATTTGTAGAACTAGATTTGCCAGTTTGAATAAATTTATAGTTGATAAATATAGGCTCTGATCCACAGCTGACAAGTGCTTGTGTGCTCACAGGTACACTGCAGTTGACACAACATGATAATATGCATATTCACAGTCGATTACTGATCAAACGTATCAATTAACCTATCTTTGCGCATGGTAAACGTCACGACACATTCTTGCTTTTCATCCTTTAATAACACTAAAACACCTTTATATGTTATTAGATTAACCTTTCTGGAATGCACAGAATAATTTGGGACGATCACTTTAAAAGACAAATATACAAAAAGAAGGCCTGCAAAGCCTCACACAAACTGTACTGCAACACAGCATAACTCTGTAGCATCTTAAAGAAATACACATATTTAATTTGTCTTTTTATGAAGATGCATGTTGGATGTCTATCAACATACATCCAGGTGGATCCTCTGGTGGCGTTTGAGGTTACATTTCTGGGTGAAACGCTTGCCGCAGGCCAAGCAGCAGTATGGTCTCTCTCCAGTGTGAACACGCCGGTGAGCTTTAAGGTTGCTCAGCTTAGTGAAACTGCGGCCACAGAGCGAACAGCAGAAAGGCCGCTCACCTGTGTGCGTCTGCAGGTGGGCCTTCAGGTTACTGGGGTGGGGGAAACACTTCCCACACTGCCCACAGCGCAGGAGGTGCCTTGGCACAGCGTGAGACTGAGAGTCTAGATGGGAGGCAGGGCTGACGTGATGAGAGTTTGCAGGATGGTGCTGGGACCTGTTGCTGGCCCAGGAGTCTCCAGTTCGATTAAGGGCTGACATCTGTTTGTCACCCAGGTGAACTCGCTGGACCGAGGATGCAGCCGGAGGTGCTTTGGATGTGGAGGGAATTCTGTGAAGGTTATTTAAGTTTATAACCTGAGAGTGAGCTATAGACAGTGCTGCAGCGGCACTGTTCGAGAGAGTGTGAGAGGGCTTTTTCATTGGTCGGTGGAGATGCTGTATAGCGGCTTGCAATCTGAGACCTGAACCAGCTTTGGACTGCAACTTCATAACCTCTTGCACAACGGCTTTTTGAGAAATGTGGTTTGGTCTGTGTGCTTCTGAACTCACCCTGTGCTGCTTTGCAGAACATGAAAAAGATGACCTACCTGAGTTTATTTTCTTTTCTATATGCTCACTTTCCTCACACCCACCAGAATCGAGAATGACTTCCTTTTTGATAGTCAGGCCTAAAACATCGCTGTGTTTTAGTCTTGCCTTAGGGGACCCTGAGGATGAAATCTTATCTCTGCCTGGGGTAACCTGAACGTCTGGTCTGACAGAGTCGGACAGCTCATGTTCTGCTTTAGTTTTGACTGGATCACGTTCCTTTTCAGCTCCAAGTCTGTGATTCTGCAACAACTCAGCTGCTGCAACAGTCAGGCCTGCCCAACTAGTATCCATTTCCAAAGATGAAACACGTGGCCGATCTGTAGACAGGTGTGTTTCCTGCCTGTCTTCAGGAAATCCATACCCAGCAGCTATCTGTGGGTCTTTCTTCATGACATTTCTCAATAATTCCTCACTGCTTTCTTCAGTCTGTTTTGGTTGTACCTCAACTGTCCCACTCTCATTGTCTGATCCAGGTCCTGCTTCATCT